>VZRU01017270.1:165534-197669 GCA_013398155.1 Pedionomus torquatus
CTATTCCTTCCAACATCTGTTGGTGTACCACAAGCTGGCATTCAAACTCATCATCCAAGGATTTTGGCAGCCTTCTTCCATAAAACTTTCCACTATGAGGCTCTGCATCTTGCTGACATGTATTCCCTTCACTTCAGGGCAAAGATGCATATTTCACCTTCCTTCTAGCACTACTATATTTTTTAATTTTCAAAGCAAAATGTTTTACAGTACTAAAACTTCAGTCTTGTTCTACTTATCTTTTGCACCATTGACAGCATTCTCTATTGTAAAGAGAGACCTTGGAGTACTGGTAGACAACAAGTTGACTATGAGCCAGCAATGTGCTGTTTTGGGCCAATGGTCTCCTGGAGCGCATTAAAAAGAACATGGACAGCAGGTTGAGGGAGGTCATCCTCTCCCTCTACTCTGCCCTGGTGAGGATGCATCTGGTGTACTGTGTCCAGTTCTGGGCTCCCCAGTTCAAGGACAGGGAACTACTAGAAAGTTCAGTGGAAGACTACAAAGGTAATCAAGAGAATGGAGCAACTCTCTTATGGGGAAAGGCTGAGAGACCTGGGTCTCTAACCTGGACAAGAAAAGACTGAGAGGGGATCTTATCAACGCCTATAACTAAGGGGTGGGTGTCAAGAGGATGGCATCAGGCTCTTCTCAGTGATGCCTGCTGACATGACAAAGGTCAACAGACACAAGCTGGAACACAGGAAGCTCCATCTGAACATGCAGAAAAACTTCCTTACTTTGAGGGTGCCAGAGCACTGGAACAGGCTGCCCAGAGAGGTCTCCTCTGGAGACATTCAAAATCCACCTGGATGCATTCTGGTCCAGCCTGCTCTAGGTCAATCTGCTTTGGCAGGGGGTTGGATTAGATGATCTCCAAAGGTCCCTTCCAAACCCTATAGATATTTCTTGAAGCAGTCCTTTCTCCCTTAATTCTGGTGCCTTTTTAAATTTAGCTCCGTTGTCCTAAGTTTGTCCATTTCATCTTTAAATCATACCTGTATATGGAGAACCTCACATTCACATAAGCTCTAATTTTCACACCTGCAAAAAGCACAACTAGACTGCAGAGTCTGTCTTAGATAATAACATGCTAGAAATCTAGAGGTACATAACTTTAAATTGAATTTATAGCATGTAGGTCTTATGTTAAGATTTGAAGGTGGGGCAGGGGGGGCGGGGAGTGGAAATAAAAACAACGCACCAACCTCTTTTAGCTCACAAACTCATTTGAGATATAAAGCTACAGCAGGTTTTCATACCTGAAGAGTCTGGAGCCTCCCTGAACTACTGAAGGAAAGCTTTCTGTATTATTATAGACCACAAGCTTCTGGAAAAATATAGCTATCATTTTTGCCTATGAGGTTCTTTTTAAAATGGCACAGCACATACCTTAGACATGTTAAAAGGCTTAGTATTTGTAAAGTTCTTGGCAATCCTTAAGTGGAACATGCCTTTCAAATAAATTGCTGGAATGTGGGACAAAAGTCTGCTGTATTTTAGAAAGCCTCAGAACATTGTGTTTGCTACTAGCATTATTTTCGCACAGGCTCCTGTTATTCCCTTTATTATTCTGCTGTCTCTCCTGCTATTTTTAGCAGAGCTACCCTCAATAACCAACCTTTAACAGTACTTTCTCCTTCAGCCAAAGAGTAAAATCCTCCAATGGAGAGTTTTGTTGACCTCCAAACAACTAATACATAGATCAGACAGCAGGAATACTCTTTAGCAGTGTACCTCACTATGACGAGCTGACTGACTGCCTTGAAAGAAGTGCCAAAGCAGCTTAGAAACATACATTGTCCACATTAACAATTAAATGCCAATGGAGCTGAAACTGTTTGGATCTCTGTTTCATGAGAGCAGGCATCCCAGTTTTTTCAGGACAGACAAGTGGGTTAGTTGTTCTTGTCAACTTCTAATTTCTTAACAGCCAGAGAACTCAAACTTTCTGCTTGCCAAACCCTAAGTGTATAAACCTTAATTAATGATACAGTACACTAACAAAGAGGTCTTTTATTTCACTCATTCATTGGTTTAGTCTATAGAAAGTTATTAAAAACACATGAGGACAGACAGCTGCTGTATACAATACACTTAAAGAACTTCAGTGCAATGCCAAAGCAAGTGCTCAAAGAGGAAGAGTATCAAAAGAAAGTAATCCAGTTCAATACTGGGGCTTTTTTTATATTTTATGATACATAATAAGCCTTAGCAGTTAAGGTTTTGGAATATTTTTCTTCTGCAATTCCCATCAGAAACTAGATAGAAGCAGATTTTAAACAGAAATTCTTATCCGAGTCGCACACTTCAAAGCAGCACTGAGAACATTACCCATAATTTATCAGGTCTGAAGACAGTTAACTGAATTTAATGCCTTTCTTAATTGCTGAATTCATCACAGTGCCTTCTGAAACAGCTCTTGAATAAGACCAGGGTGTTGAAATAACAGGTGTTTTCTCAACAAAAACTACTTATAAAAGATGGTAGGTGTTTGTGCATGAATTAGAACCTCACTATATTACCTATCTTTTTCTGACTAAACAGACAGCTAGTTGTGCTGGTCTTCACACAGAAATCTACAGCTGTATGGCAAAATGAGAAAGCATGCAGCTTTTATTGGAGGGAATATAAAGCATCAATTCAAACTGAAAAAACAAACAGGAATCTGGACTATCGCTGCTTAAGGAAACAAGAGCTCAATAGATCCTTTATAAAACCAACATTCTTCTTGCTTAAACACCCAAACATCAACATTAGTTACAAGCTTGATGAGAATGAAAAAGAAAACTTTCCTGAGCTACACTAGCAATTGCAAGTAATTTTCTTTTCATACTGCACTGAGTATATTATTAGATTCTCTTAAACTCTAAATTGAGAAGAGTAAGCTTTTCTTCTTCCATAAAATGCTGCCAGCATATGTTATTCATCATGGGAAGACAACAGTTTCAAAAAAGCAGAACTCAATTATCATGTTAAGTTCTTACAAAATTCATGGATTCTAAAAGTAATGTTTTCTTTACCTTGCAAAGTAATATATACTTTGTTGCACAGAATTTATTAGCATCTCAATCTCCTGCATTTTTAAAGGAGAGAGATAGTGAGGAGAGTTAGGGTTTTAATGACACATAGGTTTTTCTGTTTCAGTATCATAGACAGTTGATCATAGATACCAACTGAAGATAAATGCCTATCAGGATTTTCAAAATAAAGAAAGTAATAACATTGATCTGACAAGTACTTATGCAACACGTTTCTGCAGGACTTTCAGCCATGCTGGCTGCTTCAACAGCAAGGTGTCAGCATAGCATGCCTCAGCAGATTTACCATCTGTTTAGCAGACAGCACTTAGAAGTGACACTGAAGTCATTTGCACTAATTCTCCCTTGCTTCCAAAGATATTTTCAGAAAATTGCTTCTCTAAAAAGACCAGAGCAAAAGTGTCATCTGTTTCTCCATTTATAGCTTACATTTTTTTTATATAGAACCACTATCTTAGAGACAGCTTCCTTGAAAGTTCATATTTAGTCTATGGTAATTTTATAGCATTTGTATACTACTCAGTGTGTGCTGCTCTAAGAACTTGTGCTTAAAAGTTGATTAACAAAGCAAATCAAGACATTTTTTTTTGCATATGAGATTCATTTTCACATAGCTCACAAGATGACAAGTAGTCATTGGTTATAAATGAAGCATACTCAAGCACAATATAAACAGAGAACAAGCTAAAAGTTCACAATGGATTTTAGTTCCCTTAGTTTTATGGGTAGATGTGCCAAATAAGCTACCATATAAAAAGCAGAAATACTACATTCTATGAGAAGTCAAGAGCCTCCTGTGTCAAACTACCCAAGATTAAAAAAATAATAACTCAGACTAGAGTACAAAGCATTTCATTAGTATTTTAACAAGTCATTCCCAGCACCAAGTCAGTTAACTTAACAGTAGTATAAAAGCATAAATCTTTTGCATCTATTTGTGGAAGCCTTTGTGCCAAATCTTTAGACTTTGAATAAAGTTTGTAACTAGGAGTTTGTTTTTCAATTCCAAGTGTACTTTTACTTTCACCAATTAACACTATAAAGCATACAACACAAAAAAAAAAAGAATAAGAAAACCCCTATCAAACATTAAACTGCATGTGTAATTTGGCCCCTGAAATGAGCAAGCATAAACCAGGTGTGACATTTTATACACACTGCCTAATGATTGCACTCAGCCAAAGGAGTCAACACACAGACAACTTATTGATATTCAGAGCAAGAGAGAATAAACAAAAGATAAATGATTTGCCTCCAAAATACAGACAAGACAACTGGAGCATCTCTCTGCATCACAGTCTCACTGTAAAGTACATTAGGTTCAGTACAGTGCCACACAGACACACAAAAATCAGATTGAGCCAGGAAGCTGCTTTTTTTTCCAGCCCTAAATATAGTCTTGAACAGTTGGCCCAGGCTGTACAAGTAACTGACCCCTTCTAAGAAATTTCTGTGACTGTGGATCTACAGTAGGGCTGGATGTAGCCTGAACAGCCTCAGCCTACTCCAAAGGTAGTCCAGCAGTTTTCAAAAGCATTCTTAGGCCTACTGTTCTCAGCCACCGTTGATCCAAATTCAACATCAACACTAACTCAAGAATTCCCTGCACCTTTGCACCCATGCACAGCTAGTGGTCACTGTCAGCTACGCTGCAGTTTTCCATGCCCTTCTGCACTCACCATTACTCCTCAGCTGCCACTGACCTGAACAGCTGCCCCAAGCATTACCTACTGACTGCTCCCAGCTCCAAGCCTAAACCTACTGCTGCCAGTCCTACGTGTAGACAGATAACCTGGCTGTGGCAGAACCTACTGGTTGGTCTGAAGCTATGCTATGCTCAAGTTATAAACCCTGTCCAAAACCCAGTCTGCATGAATTGACCTTGGATGCCTCAACCACTATGTCACAAGGCAACTACAATACAAATAATCCACCTACAACTACTTTTACAACAAAAGTAGTGTTACAATTTACGTCAGATAATCTCAACAATCTTTCTTACTAAAGTTACATTATATACTTCCCACATTAGATGTTATTGGTCTGTAATGTACCAGATGTTAACCACTCTGGATTTATTCTTCATAAATTAAGTATTTGTCCCAAATCAAACTTACTAGAAATAACTGCAACTACTCCCTAAGGTAGAATCTGTATTAAAAAAATAAGTAACATTCATAATAAATTCTGGAAATGTCACATCCCGCCCCCCCATCCCAAAAAAAAAAACCAACCCACCTTGCGTTTTCACGTTACTGAACAAGGTTTTCTCCCTTATGCTGGGAAAAACCACAGATGCCAGAGAAATCATCTGCATCTAAAAGAACCTAGAGTTCTGTTTCTTCCCACATTCCTTTTACTGAGTAGCTGGAGCATCCCATTTGCATTTTAATACAACTTAACTTCAATGACTCCAACTGAAGTTTTTATCTAATTTCAGCCAGGAACTTGCTGATGTCAGTCTTAAATTCTGTTTGCTTATGTTCCAGTTGATATAGCTAAAAGCAGCCCAAGATTTCAAACAATAACTGCATCTATCTGTAGACTTTTCAGTTTACCGTGAACTGCCAAAACAGGGAAAGCGATCTACTCTCTTGAAACAGAGATGATTATATATCCATAAACTAACACTGAAATGAGCTAAACACATTTTGCTGGCTGCATTCCCAAATCAGCATGTTCTGTTCATCACAAGGAGTGAGGAAGAAAGTTCACTTGAAACAGAGACACTTAACAGAAATGCAGGGCAGTCCCCTTCAAACAAGGGCAAAAGTCAGCTGTAAGCAAATGACTCGCCTGAAAAGGCCAGGCAGTTTTGCTTACTTGCTCAGCCTGTGAAATTCATCCACTTTTGGAAGATCAGAAAACAAGTGTTGGAATGCAGAACACTCTCAGCCGAGGGTGAAGAAGAACTTTAAAAGAGCATTTCTACCACTTGGTCCTGGGTGGCTGCAAGGGCTGAGCAGACACCAAAGAGCCCAGTCATCAGATTAAGGCTCTGCACAGCCTTATATCCTTCCCCTATAATGGCCAAGAACAGACGCTTACGGAAATAGATGTGTCAGTTAAGAGCATTACTTCCTCTGATATATCCCCCAATTTCTAATGATTAAGTGGTCATAGACTTTTTGATCCTGACATTAAAATACATATTGAAAACCTAATACCCTTTGATGGCCCTTTCTTCAATTTATCTAACCTCTTCTTGAAATCCATTTCTGTATTTGGTACTTGTAACATCTTGCAATGGTGAGCTTAGCAACACATAAGAGAATATATTTGTTTTATAGGAGTGAATTCTCTGTGTAATTTCACCTCCCTTTAATTATAGTTTTGCAAAACTCCCTTTATACCACTTTCTCCTCACCCCAGAGCTGAAAAGCCTTCGGTCTACCTAGTGTCTCCATACATAAAACTTAGGCCAATCTTGCGACCCTTCTCAGTCTTTTTCTGGTTCTGTTGCAGATGCTTCCTGAAAAACAATGACCAAAAATGTGCATGTCATGCACATATATGGATTTGTACAATTCCAGAATGGTGTTTGTAATTTTGTTAGTTTATTTCTTTCCTCAAATCTTAACCTCTCAGCTGTCAACAAGATTTGAACTAACATTTTCAGTGAGTGGCTCACCATGACATAAATTATTTCCTGACCAGTATGGGACACCATTACTACATGTGCATCAGTTGCTGGTTTTCTTCTGCATACAGTATTTGCATTTATCAACACTGATTTTCAAATTGTCCGTTCTACTGCCTAGTCACTTACTACCATGAGATTTTCTGCAACTTCAGAGATGAAAATTTAATTCTCTTTTTTATTTCTTATCTTTTCATTAGTTGTCATCAACAAGGGAGTTTGTGTGCTTACATCTTCAGAACATCTACTAGGTTCTTGTCAAATACTTTGAAAAGCTTCATATCCTGCACTAACCAGCTCACCCATCTTTGCACAACATTGCTTAGTTTGATTTGTAAGACAAAACTTCCTTTTATGAAAACAGTGCTCATTCTTTCTCCTTGTGAACACAAAACGTGTCATATATCTACTGATTCTATTCAATATATTCTTTCTTCCAGACTGGCCTGTTATAGTAGCCCACAGTTCCCCTTTTAAAATATCAACATACTACTTATCTTCCTTCAGTAAAAGAATCTAATAGATGAAAAAATTATTCATTATAGTGCTTCAACAATTTTAGAGCTGAGCTTCCTAGCAATTCTTGGGAAAATACCTGTGGGCACTATTGGGTTCATTAAGGATTTCTATCTTATGCTATAATGCTTACAAAGACTCTGATTTCTACATTACCATAGCATTGATCTAATTTCTCAGTGACAGCAAAAGGACATAACATTAAAAAAAAAAAAAAAAAAGACTNAAAAAAAAGACTTAAAGCATTTCATATCTGAAAGCCTGCAAGTTACTTATCTACTCAGGAGTAAAGGGAAGAATGTCTCCCTCTTGCCTCGGGAAAAAGTATTACTTTAACACATTCTTAAATGTATACTAAGCTTTAACAGACAGAACACCTATAGCTTGTGGCTACGTTAAAAAAGCCACACCATCAATGCTTCCCACTCTCCCACCATATATTAAAAAGACATGAATCAACCTGAAGTCTGGATAATTAAATATTTATATATGCTATTTCAGGTGCTCTGATTTTGCAGGTTTTGTTCCCTCTTTTGTTGGCATGAGAAACCTACCCAAACTCACCTCAGCTACAGATGATAAACAAAACAAAATTAATCATAACTTGTGCAGAGCATAATAATAATAAAAAAAATCCTCTTTAGTATATATGTGTAGTGTTTGCTGGTGACTACAAAATGCTAGAGCTTTGATATATAAGGTTAGTCAAATATTTTGCTACAGCCCAGGCACTGTTCCTTACAGCATGATCATATTCTGAAAGTTACATAGGGTTCACTGTTGCCAAATACAATTTGCTAAAGCTGACAAAAGAAAAGCTTTAGGGATGGAGCTGACACAGAATAATATTTGATTGCTTCCTTTGCTAATGCTTCCACCTAGTAATGGTTCACAGCTAGTCTTAGCTGTAATGTTTATCACATCCTTTGTGTGTAATCTTTTTTTTACCTCTGAAGAAGACACCTCATCAAAAGCTTAAGTCATGAAGAAAATTGGAGAAGAAACTGTAACAAAAACTGTATTTAAGCAAGATGGAAAATAGAATAAACCAGTACAAGTTTTTAAAGTGCTAGAAGTCACTCTTATTTAAGGGATAGAAGTAGGAGATCACTCACAATTAAATATAAATGCTTATTTGTGGTTAACAGTTTCCCGGTCTTGCCTTTAATGCTCTGATGTATACTTCAGCTTCTAAAATTTGCCTGAGACAACATAAATTGTACTGTGCAATTTAAGTCTAACATAGTTGTCAACACAATTCTTCAGAAACACATCACCATCCTTTCAACCCCAATTCACCTTGACTGAGCTGACATACCATAACAGAGCAACGTGCTGTACAGTCCTGTAACATGATCCTTCAAGATATGCCAATACCAAACAATATGAAAATTATTAGGCAATGAGGTTATCATAGCACAATAGCATAAAGAGAGGTCAATTTGTGCTTTGCCTTGTATTACCTATGTAATCTTTTGCTTCAGTTGCCTCTTTTCCACCTCACTTCCTTGCACAAATTTGAGAAATGAATACCCATGCATGTAGCCTCTTTGCTCAGTATGCAAAGATGGAGACGGCTGGAGACAAGCCACAGTTGTCTTGGCACTTCTCCCTGGTTGGACCATTATCTTCTGTGAAGGAGTTTTACTAAGGCAGAAACTCTACACTTAAAAAGGATGCAAGAGAGAAGACAACTTCAGACTTCTCAGTGCTAACTTGTCTTGCAGGACTTATCAAGGAATCAAGATCTTCAGGACTGGGTTCTGTTCCCCCCAGCATGTTTGCATCAGCTAGGAAAAAAGTTAGCAAAGAGAGACATCTTCACACACAGGTCCCTCAAATTACTCTTTGTCCAAAATTTGCTACTAAAAGATTCAAATACCACCTCCTTTTACAAATACAAAAAGCAGAGTTCCAGAACTCCATGAAAAAAGATTGAGAGTTCCAACTGAAGGTTTTTCTTCACAGTAACCTGACAGCAGAAAAACGTTTCAGATATTTTATACCACCTCTGAAGCTTTTCCACTTCAAAATATGTTATTTCATTCACTCAAGAAAAAACTTAAGTAAAATTACTTGTAAATAAAACTACAATTCCCTCAATTGTACAAATAATTATTTCAAAGTTATATAGCTGCTGAAATGGATTTGAAAGTACATTTACAATATTCACATTACCTAATTGGCTGTGAGAACAATGGAGAAGGAATGGCTGATATCAACAGGAATGTTAGTATAATATTATACTCATGAAAGAGATTAACACCGCTTTTCTTTCTTTCTATTTTATTTTTTTAAAGTTTGTGGTTGACAAGAAGTGGAACTGTAGTCACTGCTTCTGCCTTCCTCTGTACCTCCTGAAGTTTACATATGTAAGATGACATGTAAACTGTTCCTTACTCACTCATACCCTCCCATTTCACACCTGTGATGTCAAAGTGCTTTAGTTGCAGATTTATTTCTACCCTCAGCAAGATAGATGCACTGAAAAAAAGTTAACACCAGAAATACAAAGCCAAGAACAACCTTCAATGCTGCAACCACGGACTATCTCTTCTTCCTGCTTTACATAAATGAAATTCCACCATCTACTGTAGAACCTACTCAATATACTACCAGTAAAGATCAGCATTAGTATGTGGGCCATCACCGTTCCACATTTTTTTACTTAAAAATAATCCAATTATTACAGAAATGGTGGGTTGTAGGTTTTTTGTTTTGTTGGGTGGTTTTTTGCTTTTTTTTTTGTTTGTTTGTTTGTTTGGGTTTTTTTAAGTCAGTCTTTAACAAGCTGTTGATTATAGAAAGCAGGAAACCTGATACGACATGGCTGAAGGCTAGTAGCTAGGCATGTAAGAAAAGAATGCATAGACCTTTCACTGCTTTGGACTCTAGAGTCTCTGACCAAAGCACTGATTTGATTTCATGACTGCTCTGTACAGATAGCTGACATTACTAAATGCTACTCCAGTATCAACTTGTTAAATTTGAACCCAGACTCAGCATATCAATATACTAAGCCAGACTAACTGGAGTCAAGGGAAATATTTTGGGAGTTGTTTATTTTTAAATGAGTCACAATACACCATGATAATTAACTGGACTGTATAATTAAATGATTGCTATCGAATCTATTATATTTGTCACAAAGACTGTAATAGCAAATACAATAGTATTTATCTATTTTATTCCAGTGAATTGCTGAACTGCTATAAAGTCATCTAAGTTTTCTGCTTCATTTGGTAGGGGAAGCTTTTCAAATTTTTTCTTAACATATTTTATAGGATGTTCTATAAAAACTGATTTTACATCAAGACTGAAAGGACCATTTCAGGACTAAAAGGCTCCCGTGCCTGCTGTCACATAAAGGAATGGAACAGGCATACTGCTGTAAAACCTGTAGTGTCCAGTTTTCTGACATCAGAGATCTTTTTAATTTGTATAGAAATGGCACAAGTTAAATATTTGCAAATATATTAAAGGTACAATAAAAGTACAAGAAAACTACATTTTGATATTTGGGATTCAGGCTCTTTTTTCCTATCATTTTGGAGTTGGAACTTGATGACCTGCAAGGTCCCTTTCAACTCTAACCATTCTATGATTCTATGATCTTTCAGTCAGAAGATGAAGCCTTAATACAGGAAGCTTAAAACTTGCTGCCACATTAACACAGCTAATATGTGCAACTACCATAGAAGCAAGCTATGAAGTGCTTAGGTTTTATGTGAATCTACTGTAAATACCACTCCCAGGAACTGAAACAAACTATTGTCACTCCAATGTCTTAGGAGGCTTTCTGAAAATGTTTGCCAATAACTTAATCCTGAACTTAGATTCTAAGTTGTATTAAAAACTCACTCAATATTAAAAGATCTTGCGTATAAACTGCCATTAAACAGAGTCTAGCAGTACAAGTTGACAAGAAATGTACTTGAAGTGCATGACTCAACATGTTCTCCTTTTTACGATATACTTTTTAAAAAAACTAGATCCAGACTACTTAACATATACTGCTTTGTGCTTATTGTGGAATTTATCAACATTACAGTTTGATTTTTGCATAAGGAATCACCAAACAATATGCATAGTGATTATCTGTGATCCACTTTGAGTTTTGTGATCTGAGTTTAAGCTTCATTATAGTTTTATAAGAAGGAAAGAGCATTTTTCTTCAAACTCTTTTTCAGCAAAAAGCAAAACAAAACTCTAAAGTCAAAAAGTGCAGAATCACCAGGCACTAATCTAAGGGCAACAACAGACTTAAAAGTACAGTCTAATAACTGCAAGATAATTATGTTACTGGTTTAGAGAGGGACTGTCATATTTATAGATCTTTGACATAAAGCCTTTTACTTGAACAAGCATGTTAGTTAAATGATAGTAGCATCTAATCATATATAGTGAGATATTTAAACAATTTTTGTAAACATTAATTGTTGTGCTTATATCAGTATTCACAGTTAGAACCAACATATAATATTCGGATTGTTCAAGTCTTCACAATGTTATTTTAACAAGTCTTAAAATCCTTATTTCATGTGGCTTATGCCTTACTGACAATATAAAATTCCTTAAGAGTTACTGCAAACACACTTCTGCAGTTTAGTTGAATGTGAGTTTCATTACGAAAAAAAAAATCTAATGTAAGCCTTCTAGACCCAAGTACTATAATTTGAGCAGCAATGTTGTTGGGAGAGGTATTAAGTTACAGTGTACTGCTCAGGCTGAACTAGCGGTTGGAAGGGAAAAAAAAGCAAAGAAAAAAAAAAAGAGAGGAAACTCTGAAAATTCCTGTGGCTCAGGGTGTACACAAAAACAAATGGCATTTACAGTTTCTCGCTCAAATATTACTTATCTTCAGTTCAGCATACAGCAAACTGTTCTGTAAAATAAAGCCTATATGATATAAACCTAAAAGATTCTACAGTAATCTACTGTTACTTATTTTATATGCAAACACTTTTAGTTATTACATTAATTTACTGAGAAGTTATGTATTTAAAACTACAAAACTTCATCTGAAGTTTAAATAATTCCCACGTCTAGGTAACTAGACAAGAAAATCCCCTTGAGTTCATGTAAACAGGAAATTGTTTACAATACAGTAAATACAGGTATTTCACTGTAAGACTTACCTATTCTACTGTATGTACCATACTCTACGAAACAAACCTAAAATCCAAATGTTACAGATAATATAAAAATGAACTTCTTAATAGTGACAGTTTGACACCCCCACTAGGAAACTCTAAAATCATTGTGTTTAAGTCTCGATTGTAGATTTTATTATTTTCAAGTTAAATCTCAGCTGCAAAATACTGTAAATTTTTTCTATAAACCAGAACACTCACCTTATGGGGCTTCCACAAAGTGTTAGACATTTCCCTTTTAGAAGTTCCATATCTTTTCTTAACACCAGTTGTTTTTCCTTCATTTCCAGTTTTGAACTGTATCTGCAACTGAGACGTCCTTGCACTATGACACTTGTATTTAAGGCTGGATAAACAGCAAGAAACTTTTTGACGTGATCCTTCCAAGGAAACACTTCTTTGCAAAACATGGTGGGCTTTGTTCACCTGTGCATTTGGTCTTTCTAGCTCATTCGTATTAATCTGATATTCTGAATCTATTTTTGAGGGTAAACATGCAGATGTGCTACGTGCCAGTTTTAAATGAGGGCATTTTTCACTGGAGTTCAAATTTAATTCTGGACTGCAACAGCCATTAACCTCTTCACTGCTCGATGCAAATGCTCTTTGAGTGAGATGAACTGAAATACATGAGACACCATCAGGTATATCTTCAGAAGTTGCCTGCTCAGAACAACTCAAAATTTTACCTTTGTCCTGAAATGATGTGTTCAAGTAAAGCGGTCGAATGCCTCTCACTTCACCAGAGGAGCAAACTGTTTTTGACAACCGAAGTCCATTGACTGCTGTTGAAAGGAATCCTTTGGAAATGGTTTGATCTTTTTGTGCCAGCTCATTAGGAGAAATAATTAGTTTATGGGATGTTTGATAGGCATTTCTATGTGGTAGTTGACCTGAGCTTACTGGAGAAGCTGGAGGAGTACTGGAAGGACTTCTAGGGAAAATAACCAGCGATGAACAACGTCGCAGTGGAATTTTAGTTTTCTTCCTCACCGACAAACCATCGCGGTCAAAGGCAGTATTACTTCTGCACAGAGTTTCCTGAGATAAGTTGCTCCTGTAGGGATTACATCTGTTTGCAATGTTTCTATATGAAGAATCACCATGTACAACACTACTACAGAAAATACCATCACTCGTCAAAAGAGTGCCACTACCACTGTCGCTCATGACACTGTTACTATATGAACCTCCATCACTTGTGGTACTTGCACAAGATCCGTAGTCACTGCCAGCGCTGCTGAACGACCCGCTGTCACTGGCTGCAATACTGCTAAGACTGCCACTGCACAGAGCAGTATTGCTCAGAAGGCTATCATTCGGTCGATGATCAACCACAATTCTAGCACCCCAATTTCCTTCATTCTCAGTATCAATGAATGAAGCATCTTCACCAGTAGCTACAGCATCACCAGACCGAAAACATCCATTGTACTTTCTGGACTGTAGGGAAATGTGCAGCGAGGTGGTCTTTTTTATTTGCAGTGAAGAAATAGTTACATTTTCCTCTTGATTAATTGCTCGTTGCACTACAGGTGCATAAGCAACTTGTCCAGGAGTCAGTTTCATCTGCGTAACAGTAGGTGCAGAATTTTGCGATTTTTTGAAGTACATACAATTCTTACTGTCCAAAACATCTTCAGAGGCTTCAGATAACGGATCTGTGTTGCTTCTCTGGGCAGCAAAATGCAATCTTAACCGTCGTGCCATTTGTTCTCATTTCCACACATGTTAGGAAATGAAAACCACAAAGATCCTTCAGCAGAAAGGCTACAGGCAGCTGCACAGAACCTAGAGCTAGTACATCACAACAGTAAAAGCCCATAAAAGTTGCAGTCTTTGTCCTGATTTCTACAAGATATTAATGTTAAAAAAAAAAGCCAAAAACAACCAAAAAAAAAAAACCACAAAATGAAAAAAAAACCAAACACCAAAACTGTACCTCTTGAAATAAGTCAGGCACTCGTTGAACTGCAGTTTCTGGACCGTCTTTGCTTGCAGTCAGAAAGTATTCGTTTACAAAGCACTTACATTCCAACGACCTCAGCTGCAACACACTAACAAACACTACTGGTCCTGCTTCAATTATACCTTTTGCAATTTGCATTAATTAATACAATAATAAACTTCCAAGTTTAAAACAGCAACTCCTACTGCAGCTGTACTAGCTGAGTCAATGTGTCCGTACTTTCCTCAGCAGCGTATGACTACTAATATTTTTACCCATAGGTTTAGAATTACAGGAAGTTGGTAGGAATGAAGTCCCATATAATTGAGTATCAAGTCTAGGATTGAATTTCCAAATGGTAACCATGCTAGCAAACTGCTGAGGTCTGAATTATGCATAAACCAGTGAATTAAGCCTCCTCCCCCTTTAAAAAGAAGTCTTTCTGCACTATTTAAATAAAACTTGAAAGAAAGCTGGCATTATCATGCTGTTAAACAATCATACTTTCTAAACATTTGCACATAGTAGAAACCTGTTCTGCCAATTAATTTATAATTTTCAGTGAGGTGCAACTGAATTAGAACCACAAAAGGTTACTCTGATTAATAATTTGGTATTTATTTCCAGCCTACCATCTTAACCTTTAATTTAATATTTTAACCTTTCCAAATTAGAGCTGTTAAAGGTAGAAAGAAACAAATTTTTCTTACAAACTGAACTACCTAATCTTATTTGCTGGAAGCCATCAATAAGCAGATAGATAGTCATTAGAGTCTAATATGGCATGCAAATACACAACCAGCTATGCAAACTTTACAACACTGACCTGAATATGCACAAAGACAAATATGATTATTACATACAAATACAAAAGAAAGCTATTCTGTATAATTACATACAAATTGTCTCATACATTTATAGCTAGTTACTAATTTTTCAAATTTTTTGTTCTTAAATAAAATGCTCAGCATATCAAGAAGCTAATATACTGTCAACTCTTAGAAAAGCAACAGGATTGAGAATTCCTACAGAATGTTTCAGTGGCTCATATAGTCTGAAAAGGTCCTTTGCTGGCATCTAGTGGGACTTCTGAAAAAAGACAATCTTGAATCTGCTGTTAAGTGGGGGGGTTGTTGTGTGTTTTTTGTTTTTTGTTTTTTTAAAAAACCAAACATTTAGCTATGAAGGTACTTTGGAATACAGAAGCCATATATGATGCAGTACTAAAGACTACCATGTGAACAAGAAATTACTTAGTGCTGCTGAAAAAAGTGCAAGCATAAGAGAACACTAGGCCATTTATACTTTTATAGGTCATACTACTGACTTTTTTTTCTGCTCCATATTTATTTAACCTTTACTGTATTTTAAGCTAGAAGGCAGTAAAATTAACATTTATACCTCTTTCCCAAAAAAGAGCCAAGAATCAAATCCACAGTACTGTTTGCAAGCAACAAATTTGTTTTCTAATTATACTCCAGGGCTTACTTAACCTCTGTTACCTGAATTCCATGATTAGAATGCAGCAATAAATGAATACTAGCTTATTCATAAAAAGCCAACAAATACAATAGCTCATTTATTTTATTATGTTTTACCAAATGGACTTCTTCTAACGTCCTGTGTTAGGAAGGCTGGGGTGGGGGGAGAGGTTGAAAGGCAAATACCATAAAAGATTCTTTTGGTCAGTTTCAAGAAGTTACACTTGAACTTCAAGCAGTAAATTAAAAACAAAACCAAAAACCAAACAGCATAAGAAAAAAGTCTACCTTAAGATACAAGTGAAGAGTAATAAATGCATTTCTTAAAGCTCCTTCCCCCCCCGCCAACAACAAATTCTTAGTAGCGCAGTTTGTAACATGTTAGTGTGATACACACCAAACTGCAACCACATTATTAGAGATACTGCTTTTTGTAAAAGAAAATAATGCTTTTTTCCCCAGCAGACATTCTGAAACTTTTTTCCAATTTTATTAAAGAAACCACTAAGAAAATGATAACCTAATAACATAATAACTCAGGCTTAAGATTAAAGTGCAATTTCTTGACATGTCACTCTTCCTTCACTACAACTGCATTGGTATAGCCAGCCAACTACAGCTTAAGTCAACACAGAATGGCTTTTAAAATGCAAAATTCTATTTTGCTGAATTAGAGTTGACAAAAAGGTTTTTTTTAAAAAAATATTTAAGTACCAGTATCTCCATTTAAATCTTAACATCATTCACTTCAATAGCAACAATAGGTTTTGGCACTTCATTTGAAATATACTGAATTATCCATAGTTAGACAGGAAGAGTTAGCAAAACGCCATCTATTCCCTTCACTGGTCCATCTCATAAGTGAGTTCCTTGTACTTTTTGACAGATTTTTCTACTGTGTTTTTAAAGACAACCATAACTGAGGATTCCACAAACTGCTTAAGCCCTTTATTCTACTAATGGTTTACAACAAGTCAGCAGAACAAACTTAGATTTAGTATTTCCTTACCAAATCCAAGACAGCCTTAAAACTTTTAAAAGATTGCCTACTACAGAAATATTTTAAACCTCCAGTTGTTGGCGATATGCAGATTGATGCAGCTGGGCTTTGAATTTAAGCCTTAAGTTGAAGATGAGTTTTGGCCCTGGTTTCCAAGAAACCAACATTTCGTAAAAACAAAACACAGGTATTTTAGGCTTCAATTTCTCCTGAAAAGTTACAGGGAATAAAACACTTGAGATAGATTATTATAAAGAGGAAATTATCTGTTGGGAGTATAGTCTTGCAAATAACCCCCCCAAAAGCAGGAATCTGACTCCATAATCATGTCTTCTGGCTTCCAGGGGGTGGCAGTAATGCTCCAATGACTAACAGACAGTACTTCAACCTCATCCAGAACACACTGTAGCCCACATCGTGTTGACATGTGAACACCTGAACATCCTGAAAGATCATACTGAACTTGCCATGTAAGCCACAAATGCTGGTGATTCCCTTTAAAATTTTTTAAAAAAAAAAAAAAAAAGACACTTCCATTCAAATATTTGGAACAGGTAATATCACCAGTAAACAAATGGTCTGGGGACTACATAATGCCTATAACCAAAAAACAAGCCACTTTTTTCTTAAATCTAATTATTCTAGATAGTTTGTACTTATATTTACATTTATCTTCACTCTACCCAACTTTAGCAGAACAGCATCTCCATAAAAGATACAATCAATTACCAAGTATATGCAGAAAGCGTTAGGAAAAATAGTAAGCTTTTCTTAGCCAACATGCTATTCAAGCACAAAAAGACCCAGCTATAAAAATCAAACTGTTTGGAGTACAAACTAAAGAGCACTCAGTGCTTCCTATCAGTTTAAAACTACTGCAGAAGGTAAAGGTTTATATTCCTGTGAGAAGGAATGTTTGTGAAGTGGCCCTAGCATACAAGTGTCATGATTGCCAGCCTTACTCATTTGCAATGAAACATACAGACAGAAAGATAGGCAAACAGACATCTTGACACCTTAAATAAAAGCATGGTCAGAGGAAGAGTTTTGATTTCACTGAGAAAAATGTGCATGCTATCCTTATCTTACTTACAACTTGCCACACAGAGAGTGACACCTGTCTACGAGATCATAATCCCCCATCTCATTTCTTCAGATTTCCAACGAAAATGTACACATGCTTTCTTTCACACTACTCCTCATACACAGAAGCTTCTCACACCACATAAAGATGCCTACAGTGTCAATGCTACTTTGTGGGAAAAATAAACATTAAATACAGAGATTTCAATATCACCAAAGACTTCAGCTATATCATTTGAAAAGGACTATAAAAAAAAAAGACACTTTTATGAGTTAAAGCACATTGGAAGTTAAAAATAGTAGTAACTGCTTCAAAGCATGACAAAGTGCTGTAACGTCAGATAAGTAAACAAATCAGGTCTGCCTTTAACTTCTGCAATGAAATCTAAAGCTAAAGTTGTTTGGTGCGGGGTTTTTTAACCGTGCTGAGCCCAGATGAACTTACTTTCATTCAAGTCTTTAATACATTGCAATATAACACAAAAGGACCTACCAAACGGTTTTCATCAAATACTTCAAAAAGGAGTCTGTGTTTCTGAGGATTAACCTAGGAAAAAGAAATATGTTAATAGCTAAAATCTATGCTGAATTCTAGAATTTCTCTTCAGCAACAGCTCTATATTCATGCAGGAGGAAAGAAATACATAAGACCTAAAGCAAACAGCAAATCTAGACCTTGCTGCCACTTCACTATGCAACACACCTATATCAGAACCAATAAGCCAACACTGGTGCTATCCCAAGCCATCTTTAAATCTGCATTCATGTTTTTAAACATTTATGGAACAGGGAAGATAACGTCAAGACTGAAAAATTCATTCTGCACAAATGAAAATGTTAACATATATTTCTAAGGAAAACCGTTTGTGAGGCTTTTTGAACATTAATTCCAGATGTACTTCTGAGTTTAAGCTGAAGTAGCGAGAAAATATTTTTACTAATGTGTTAATATAATACCCAACATAGGTAATAAGGTTGTAAAAAACACTTACTCTAAATAAGAGTTCTTCGTTCCACTTTGGATTTAAGGACTATATGGGAAGGGGGTGAGGGGGAGAAAGAAAACAACAACAGCATTGGTTATAGTAGCAATTCTATATTGGTGTCTTTTTTGATGTTTCACATGTGTTCCATACCATGTAACAATCTACTTAAAGTTAACCTTGCTATTGCAGTTCATAGTCACAGAAGCCTTATACTCTTTAATACAGTGCAGAACAGAGACAATTGATGCAACTGTTCTCAGATTTTGGCTAATGCCATAGATGTAGAGAAAGGCCCATTGTACAGTCCAAATCAACAGTTAATTTATCCACTATCCTCATTGCTTACATACAAACACATGGTGATCTGAAATTATGAACTCTTCACAAATGCCACATCTAGACAGACCATGCACTGGTGAGCCAAATACAATATAACCTGCTCACCTACATATCTTTCAATTGTGGCTATTTTTAAAAATATTAAAGATACTATCATCATAGCTAAACTAACAGTTATGAACATGAAGGCAAAACGCGTGAACAATTTCATGACATAAATCACAGCCACTGAGAAAAATGATTTGGAAGAGTACTTTCGCTCTCACATACATAGTTTTTCATTTTCAGTTGATCTATCATAACTTACCAGTACCAATACTGACTTTTACCCACAGGTGTTCTGGAGAAATGAGTAGTATCATGACTCAGGTGAACTGTGCAATTTGATGTTGAAATACAACAAACTGTTTTTGTGTTTCAAACATTAAAAAAAAAGTTGTACAACCAAGAAGGAAAAATTCTTATACCATTAAAGATCCCAGAAATCAGAACAATCCAGCATTTCCATAAATGACGTAGTTCTGAATCCATACTCACCTTATACTTCTTAGTGTTCCTCTGCATAAAATTATTGAAGGGAAAATACCAAAATAATGCCATGAACAGAGAAAGAGTAGTTCATGGAACATTCCTTTCCTCACATCCATTTACTCCAGCAATATATTAATTTGCATATTTCCTACAGTGTTAACTTTGCCTCTAGTTTGATTAAAAAAACAAACCCACAAAAAACCCACAAAAACCATCACACCCACAAAGATAAGAAGGCTAACCTTTTTAATTGTTTTAGTCTGAACACTGGTAAGGACTCCATTAACTGGATCATACACTGTCACTTTCACATATGGGTCACTGCGAGGGGAAAAGAAAAACATAAGCATGCTGCTATATACCTTTTTGTCAACATTATTAGCAGTTGAATTTTAAAAGGCTAACATTAATAGAAACTATGAAGGTATGAGTTACCATTACTCTATAAGCACCTTACACATTTGTACTTGCAATTATTTTCCATATAGTTTCAGAGATAAAACTCATCTTAACATTGTTACTATGACCATACTAGCCATGCCATTTCATATTGTATTTCACTACAATTTGATTCTCTCTCCTCTTTCACAGTTCTTATTTCACAAGAACAGATTTAATAAATTCTCACGCTTTTCAACAAGAGACACATGAAAAAAAATCAGCTGCGATAAACAAAGCTTAAAGTATTACATCTCTTGGCTTTAACAATTTAAAACACCTGGAATTTGAGGTACTTCCCATGAACATGCAATACGTTCTAATAAGTTCTATCAGTTTCAGCAAGTTTGAGCTTAACCCAATTTTTCTGTAAGTGAAGGTATCCTGATATAGTTGCTTAAAATTATCTACTGCTTCAGATGTTTTTTTTCCCTTCCTGTGGTACAATAAACAGACGATATTCATATCTACTTTTCATAAACAGAGTCAAAGTATTCAATTGTTCAAACAGACTAGTAACAAAAGGCAACCAAGACTGTCTGCTATTAGGCAAAAGAACATACCATTTCCACATATTTAAGTTATGATAAGAAAAGCTGTCCTATTTTTGTTTAAAGAAAAAAAACCTGCGGGGGATGTGGGGGGGAGGGAAAGAAAGACTGTCTCGCTTTAGGGAAAATATGAATATTACAAGAGAATTTTTTCTAATGCTGAACTGATGTCACACATAACATTTTTGCTAGTGCTAAAATAATAGCATTCTGCTGACAGCAGAACTAGTACTAAAACCATCAGTACATTTCTAGATCTTCTGTACATGGGCCAGAAGAAAACGTAGCTTTAGTGCAAACTAGGTGCTGCCAGTTGCCAATTCTATAAGATCCTACAGAGCATTTCGATTACAAAGCCTGCTCTTTCCTGTTGTAAATAACCACTTCGTTTCTTCCCTTATACATACTGTTAACTTTTAAGTCTCTACATATCCTGAGCCTGGAACCACTGGCATGGGTTTACCACATCTATAGAATTGGTGGATGCTTTTCCTCTACATATAACTTGAGTTTAAATTGTTTTATTGCTACCAGTGCTTAGTGCAATGCTCATTCCAAGTCTCAAATGAGACAATTTTGATTATAAATCAACCATTGTTATTGTAGCTGTAGTCTACCTGATGTATACATGTATCAATCCTTCATGGCAGGACTATCCTACTATGCAGAGAATTAAGCCCTATCATGCATTATTTCACCAGTGCATAAGATCTGTTCGAGTGACTCTCGGTCAAGAAGATAGGTATTTCTATGTTTATATAGTCTCTGACCATTTTGTAAGGTTACCAGTTAAAACAGTTCTGATTTTTTGGAAAGAGGCACAGCAGGACTTTCTAAAATCTGAACAGCTGTGGAAAGCAAACACACAAAACTTTCTCATAACACATTAAAGACATGTATTCTTACCTGGCTCCTAAAATATCCTTCTTGGCCAGGCCAATTCCAGCTATAACCTTCACCCTGACAACCCGTGTGTTCTCCTAAAATACAAAGTAACATATTCAAGATGCATTCAAATTTATTTTTTAGCTCTATTTTTAATTTATAAAGCTAAAAAGCAATTATTGTCATAATTTTGAATTCACACTGAAAACTATAGTCTTGGTAATGCAGTTACTTTGACAGAAACAGCTCTAAGTTTCGATAGCAAATTTTTTCTACCTTTACCCGTTTTAAAGTCTTACCACCATCATATCCACATATGATGATAGACACAGAATCCAAAAAACAGGGCAAGTCAGTAGGGTTTGAGGTTTTTAAGATTAATTTTATTTTATGTCTCAGCATTCCAAAGGAGCGAGATTTTGTTTTGAGTTAGGGTGCTTAATCCCGTAGTACCTAGCAGGCAACCGTTCCTGCCTTCTTTCCCAAGTGACAAATTTTTCTGGCAGCGGCCATCACCATTTTCCCCAGTGAGCCTTGCAGTACATCAGTATCAGACTGGATGCAGTGTGTCCATAGTGCACTGCACACACACAAAGATCTTCTCCTGGGGCAATAGTAAAAGCAAGCTGCTATTGCCACCAATCATACAGCCCAGTGGCTTGTACTGCTCTCAGGAAGGAGAGCCTGTGGGAGGAGTTTCCAAGAGCAGTTCCAATGTTTCTCAGTGGGCAATTCTTAGCCATCTTTTCTACAGAGTAGGCAAGGACCTTTGTGAGAACATGCTCCAAACAGTGTGACAATTTTTAGTGCACATGGATGTGACCTGTAAGGACATGAAGAACAGGTTGCCATTTACATCTCACTAGCCATTCAAGTGAGTTGTTAGACAAATTAATATAGATTGTGCAAATTTTTATCTAATGGAGTATCTCAGCATTCAAAAGATTTCCTGGGGTCAATAAAGAGGCTATCAAATTCATCAGAACAGATTAATTATGCAGTAAGGAATTCTCAAAAAATGCAAGAATAAAGAATTCTTGCATCTATTTTTTTTCCCCAAAAACAGAGAAGCCATGCTCAAAATTCTGGAATTTCTGAAATGATGTGTCAGCAGGGTGTGAGATATTTTAAAACCAAGAACTGTTTCAGTTACACATTATTCAAATTACAGCTTCACAAGAGTGACATAAGTGACTGCACTCCTTCTGTTAATTAACATAGCTGTGCAAAGTCTTACAGGGCTCATCTGATAAACTACTGAATTCAAGACAGGAAAAAAAAAATCCCAACAGCTGTGACCATGTCAGAGGAAGAGGACAAATGAACACTGTTTCCCTGTAAAGCAAAAAGGTCTGTACATGAAGGACTGTTTGTAGGCAATGGCTAGTCAGAGATGTTTGCAAGGAAAGCTGATCCAGTCTAGATGGTTGAATGGATAAATGTTAAATGGATACCACAGCAATGGGTAAACCCGCAGATGTTGTCCCTGGGGCCCTCCTGAATTCCACATATCATTGAAAGTGCTTCAAATGGAGACATTTCGGAAGTACTCAGAAAGTTTACTTTATCATTGGTCTCATATAACCACAGCACTGAACTCCCTAACCAATACCAATTGGAGGGGTTCATAAAGCTAACAGAATTGCATGTTAATCCTGAGATAGGGACTACTGGCTAATA
Organism: Pedionomus torquatus; assembly: GCA_013398155.1. NCBI lineage: Eukaryota > Metazoa > Chordata > Aves > Charadriiformes > Pedionomidae > Pedionomus > Pedionomus torquatus. The sequence goes on from VZRU01017270.1 coordinate 188,807, forward strand.
AGGTAAAACTTAAAACAAATCACTAAAAAATGAAGTAAGCAAATTTCTCCCACCCTCTGTAGTTAATGGTGATTGCCAAGGGACAGAGATCAATCTACAATACCCATTTACTGGCAAAAAAAAGTCAATTGGCCAAGACAATTCCAGCCAAATTACGTGTCGATCTTCCACCTTCACCCCCCAAAAAATTTTCTGCTACTAGGAAATCTAAGAGTTCAGAAAAGAAAGACCTAGCAACCAACCTCACCAAGCACTGATCACTGGTAAGTGTCTTAATGTTTAAAAATTCTTTGTCATGATCAGGCTTTAAAGCATGTAACATTGCCAATATGTTTTATGACAGCAATAGAACTGACCTGATTTAAGAAAAAAATAACTATACAACTATGTTGGCATCCAATTAAGAGTTATTTGTTAGCATTTTCATATATCACAAATATACAAAAACATCCACCCTTATTTACCTTCCAAAATAGTGTCAATTTATCTTCTATCATTGACTTGGTTTCAGTGACATTGAACATTAGGTAAGGCTACTCAAGCTGAAGAGCATCGTATGTGCATTTCCACTCTCACTGAGCATTTCTGCACTTCACCCAGTGCACCACTATCCCCTCCCAACAAGAGAAGTGTCCTCAGTCACAGCCCACAGGACCCAACTGACAGAACCCAGCTCAAGAAACAATCTCACCACCTCCTTAGAAAAAGGCCAAGAGCAAACACAGGTGTAAGATACACTGCCCCAGAAGACAAATATCTTTTCTTGCATCTGTGTTTAGCTGCTTAGATCAAGAGCTTTTCTCGGTTACTCAAGCATGAGAACAGTAAAGACAATTAAAGATACTTTTGGGTACGGACATCTCAGAGCCAGGCCATCAATGTAGCCCCACAAGAGCAGAGATCCCAGAAATAGGATCTATACTCCTCAGAGTCTAAAGTTGTCTTAATCATGCAGTTTATTTACTTACATCACAATACAGATTTGAATTTATCTGAATGGTATTTTACAAAAAGACTATATGCTTTGTATGTGACTTCAGGAATCTAGAAGCTGCAATCCTGAGGCTGGTATACAGTAGGCTGATTTAAACATGCCTTGCTGAAAGAAAGAATATTATTTGTTTGGTGTTGGTACCAAATTAGGACAGCTAGAAGCATTTAGTTAGCCTAGCAAAACAACTACGCAAGCTGACATCTGCTTATGAACTGCCAGGTAGAAATAATCCTTCTAGGTTAATAAAAAGTTTTCAACACATTCTGAATCGTTCAACACGGTCTTTCCCACAGATCTCCTTTTTCACTTTCACCACCAGCCATTCTCACCCCACAAAAAGCCACCACTCATCTGTTTCTGTATTTTTTAAACTGGTAAGTGATACTGAAACATCTACTTCTTCCTTTTCCAAGCTATGAAAGCTAGAAATTTCCCCCCCAAGCCCCCACACTAACACACATGGGCAATACTTAATCAAGAGAGACTACATTCCCCATTCTCTGATCACATTAGTGTGCAAGGCAGATCAGAAGAAATTCAGACAGCTTGATCCAAATGCAGTCAGAAGTGCCTTATGCTGGAAGGATCTTGTGGTCCCATACTATGACCCCACACATCCTGAACAGGCAGAGGTCTGCTGACAGATAAGTTCTGTGCTGTGACCGTATGACCTTTTCTCCCCACTCACTGACAACAGGCCGAAACGCTGCTCCAGTTCACCAAAGCTGCCCCAAACACTGACCTGAGAAAGAGATGAACAGCCAAACAGTTCCAGGACTGCTTGAAACTAATTTCACACAGCCAAAGATTAGGCAATGGAAGCTTTACGTGGAGACAACACATCCACACAGAATAGGTTGAAAACCAAAATTTCATGGTTGCAAAGGGAATTTTGAACCTTTTCTTCTTCATTCACCTTGCTCAGAAGCTCTTTATTTCCCACCTTCATAAGGAACAAACACAAGAAATGGCAGTTTGACTGCTTCTGTATATCCACAGGCAGCTGTAGCTCACGAGCATTTTTGTGGTCCAAGATATACACAGGCTAGAGCCTATATCTCTTCTATATTGACTGTAGACACTCTCAGACTCACCTTGCTACTGTTTTCAACCACTGCAGTGCTTCCAGGGATTTTGGTGGCACAGGAACAGATAGGGACCTAGTCAGTAACCAGTAACACGCCAGCTATGTCTAGCAGGACTGCAGCTTGTCTAGGAAACTGCTCTCAGACCAATTTATCTCCCCAAGAGTCTCTTCCTAGCCATAAGTGCCTACGCATGCTTTTGCAGTCCTGCCATTAACTTGAAAGGGTCAGTCTGAATTTATTCTGTCTGTACATCTGACAAGATGGAGCATTCACTGCTGCTTTGAACACAGAAGGAGTCTTACAGGTTTAACACCCCATCACCCAGCTGCTAAGTAACACAGACAAGCACACATGACAGAGCAGCTCTGGGCACACAGCTGTGTAAGGGCTGTTCGCACAAACACAGTAAGGATGTAAAACAGAAAATGGTATTATCTGCTGGACTACTAGACAGCTTTTTCTGAAGAAGCCAATATAAAAATGTCTGAGTAGTCATAACAAAGAGCACACTTTGTAGTAAACAATTGCTCTAGGCAATAACATCCTGTTATTCATTTGTTCCAGCTAGATAGGTCAAGATGCAACTACAGCTAAATCAAGCCAAGAAAAGAGCATCAAAGGATATTACAATGATAAAACAGTACAGCAGCACTACCTTTTAAGATTCTGCTCATGTCAGGAATTACATATTAAGGCTTTCTTAAGTTTCATATCACATCTGCATATAGTGCACAGATAAAAAGGGAACAGAAAAATTCAGATTTGGATATGTAGATAAGGCAGGCTGAAATAAACATACCAATAACCTGGACTTTCCAGACTGAAATCAGCAAATAGCCTGGCCTAGTGAAAGAGCATAAAAAGGAAGGGATGTTGAATGGGCCAAACACGTTCTACATTCCATCGAGAGTGATCTTTCCCATCCCATGTACCAAGGTCCAGCAAGTCAGTAGAGGGGAAGGGGCAAAATAGATTGGCAGCTTTTATAGAATGTTCCACAGCGCACATCTACACAGACTGCTTACCTCATTAAGGAGCAGCTATAAACATCAAGAAAAGTTATGACACTTACATGGGCAGAGGAGCACTAAAGCCAGGACTCATTTAAAGAATATTACTAGCACAAGAGATATAGACCATGAATATATAGTTTCTTTTACAGCACGCTTCTCAAATCTGTGAGGCATCTTACTCAAGGTACCCAGCTTTACCCTACTAGTGGTTTGTACTTCAAGCACAAATTGTTGACTAAAGACAGACATCATCACATAAGAGACTCTGAAGCCTAAGAACAATGGAAACAATGCTGAAAGATTACTTACAGCTAAAGTGACCACATATTCCAGTTGAATAAATAGATAGCTTCTTGCATCTACTAATTTTAGCACAGAAACACAGCAGTGTTAAAAAACCTGCATCTTCGCAAGTTTCCTAGTCTGTCTCTCCAATCCAAAAGCACTTTTACTTATTTTTAATTGTATTAAAAGTTTGCTTGGATTTTGTTTTGTTCTGGTTTGGTTTTTGGATTTTTTTCCCCACTTTGAGGTCATTAGTGACCATAAAGTTATGTTTGAGCATTTCAAAAGAAAAATGTGTTCCTTAATGGCATTTATTGGAACAATCAACAGTCTTTTCATCTCAAGAAAACCTCTCAGAGCCTGAAGAATTAAGGATTTGGCTCTTCCATTACCTACACTGAGGTTAGTGCAGGTTTTCCCTTAAGCAGTCCAGAAGATATTGATATTCTTCACCTGTCTAACATTAAAAACAACATTTGAGAATAGACCTTCCTCATAAATTACAGAGAAACAGGTACTCAGAATTTTAAATAAAATTCTTTAGATCTTAAACAAAAAAACTCCAACACATAATTATAAGATCAGGCTAGCTAAGAACACTTTTATATGCTCCATTCCTCTTGAGCAATTCCAGCAGGAGACACATACAAAGTTGACAGCATGAGGAATCAGTCCAATTAAGTCACTGTTAAAACTGACCATCTCATTTGAAAGAAAGCATTTCCCACAGAATGGTGAGACTTAGCTTAAGGTAAGTAGTTACTGCAATATTCAGAGTTGCAAGCAAGGCAGATGTAGGTTATGTGACCTCTAAATGATAGCAAGTTTTGTTAGCATCAACAGTTAATTTCAACAGAGGCAGAAAGTGAGAAGGAGTCTTTGCCATCTTGACCATTTCCTCACAGCCCAGAGAGCATGCTTTTAACCTCTATGGTGACCAACAGAGCTGAAACATTTTTGTCTTAGAAGAAATTCTCTTAAAGCAAGCAAAGGAAGTTTTAGATTCAGAAAGATTCCTACTCTAGAGCTACATGAATTAATATCATAAACATAATTAGTCAATAAATTCCACCTAAGGGTTACAGTCCAGTCTTATTAACTGACTGAAAGAACTTAAACATTAATTGTACTATAGTAGCATTTTGTATTCATAAATAAGGAAGTCTAATCCTTCAAGAAATGCTGACTGTTGCTACAGAATGTATTTAACACCTCTGTTCGTCTGTAAATTACGGAAAAGATTCAAGAAGACAAGAGCCCACTAGCAGAGTGATCTGCTTGCCAACAGAATTTTGCTTAAAAAGAAAAACCCAAACAACAAAACACACACACAAAAAAACCCAAACAAACGAACACCCTGAAACAAAAAAAATCCCAATCACTTTTCAACTCAATATCCACAACAGTCACAGTCTGTGCCCATTAGTTCAGTGTGAAATAAAGACTTTTAAAAACAAACCAAACCACACTCAGGTACATAAGACAGCTTCTGGCAATCATGAAATTTACACAAATTATATTGCTGTCCAACAAAAAAAAAAAAAAAAACCACAAAAAAACCCCAAAACACCAAACAAACCAAAACCAAACCACACACACAAAAATACAAAAAATCCAACCACAAACCAAGCCAACACAAAAAAAACTCCCAAAATCCCAAACTAGCAAGCATCACCATTTCTTCAAGTATCTATTACTATTATTCTAGATCATACATTGCAGTAGGGAAAGTCCATCACAGCCTAGAATAAATTCAGAACATTTCTGAAGCACAGAGGCATACACGTCTATTTTTTTTCCTATTTGAGTGTCCCATATAAGAACACTCTCAAGTGGAGCAGACATCAAGTACAGATGTAATGAGGAGGCTATAGGCTTGAACATGAACAGACACACTAGGCTGCCTCAAGTCCAGGCACAAACAAACAAAAAAAAAATTACCATTTTTGTCAGAAGCAATCCAGAGGAAAATTAGTCCATGCCAGTCTCCAAAGTAACATTTGCAAGATTTCTGGTCATATTGCTATATTTTGGAAGTGATTCCGATGAAAAGGGCTGGGGGTAAGGTGTGCAAAAGTAGAGAAGACAAACCATGTATCCAAGACATTCAGTTCACCAGCAGCAACATAATATACCTGCTTCAGTAGTATATACTAAATATATATTCAGGTTGGGAGTGTAAGAACTCTGCCATATAGAATTTTTTAAATTAAACAGTTTATGAAATACATGTATATAGACAAGCACTGTCATGTTATTAAATGCCATTCCAAAGCCCTAAAATGCAAGCAGGTATTTAAATAGAAAACAGCAGCAAATACATTGTCATTCTAGAGAGTTCTTCAACAATTATATTTTAACCCAGCAAACCACTGAAAAATGTAATTCCTTCTATAACCAAATAAATAACAGAGCATTTAGTTGAAATATCAATGATTCTTCCTTCAGTCTTTGAAAGATTATTCCACAATTACTGTTAAAAAAATCTCTATTTAGCATCACAGCTAATTCTCACAAAACCACAGTAACTGGAAGCGAGTAGCTCAGTATCAGAAAATGCTCAAAGACTTCAATCTACAGAAATCCAAGTCTTGGCAACCTGAAGGCTTTGTATTAGAAAGTTCCCCAGCCAAAACCCCTGTAGTTATGGCCACTCCACCTCAAAAAACACATTCAAGAGCACCAGAAAAGTTACCACTGCTGTCGCAAAGATAAGCAGCAGCAGTTGTGTCAGTTCGCTCCTGCGGAACTGAACCAACACTTGAAACTATATATTTCAAGGGAGACGTATCCTGAGGACACAACTGCATGGTTACTCATTTCACAGGTAAAGACAAAGTCTGCAACAGTTAATGCTTCCAAGTTGGTTTTTTTTTAAGCAGCCTCAGGCAAAGAGCACTGTGTGAGAAAGTCTGACCTGGGGGTGGGAAGTGTATTTTAAGGCATTTCTTTTATCCTCTCATTAACTTTTTTTAAAGAGAAAATGTAATTTTAAAAAACACTATTAGAGCTCTTTATTTTTCTACATTGAGATCAGCTGTAGCAAGATATACGATCTGTTCAATTGCCTTTTTTTCCCTATATACTGTCAATGTAAATTAATTCACAATAGAAGTCTTCACAAATGTGATCAGCATTCAGTTTTAGTCTAATATTGTTCCTAAATTATATTCACTTTAGCCTGTTATTATATATTGAACTCTTGATGATAGGATCATGAACTATTTCTTTCTAAAAGACAGACACCTTACTAAGTAAACAAAATTGGTATCGCTCACAAACTACTACTTTGCATTGTCTCTCATCTTCATTTTCAGCATGTGACCCCAGACCTCATTTCCCATCCACTGCTAAAACCCTCATCTGAACACAGAATTATTAGTTTTCCCCATTGACTTTTCTAGTGCTCATTTTTTCAACATCCAACTAAGTGTTATGAAGTCCTATGGGTGAAGGAATGATACTGCATTTTAGAGATGAAAAACTGAGCCAGAGAAATTAAGGACAACTGAATCTGCTAGATTCAGACCCTGAAATTCCAATACCTGAATGCAACATATACAATAACCCACTGTATACACAATAACCTCAGCTACAGCTTCCTTTTCATCCCAGTTTCTTCATCATTTCATCAGGCCAGCAACATTACATTAGCAGTCTTTATTAATTTCAAGTGACTGCTACATCATTAACCAAGAAAGCTGGAATAAATGTGTAAAAAATGGCAAGGGGGGCTGAAAAGAGGAAGATCCACATTTTAATACTGCATTCAACTGCCTCAACAATCAGACCACATTCTCTTCACCTTCCTTCCTTATCATATTTACCAGTTATTTATAATTATTATATTTACCATGTAATCGTATGCAATAGCTGCAACAATTAAAGAGGTTTTGCAGATAACACTGCTTTCTGTTATCAGACAACTTGGGCTCCTACCCTGAGCACTTCCATCACAGAGAAGCCCCAGGGAAACAGCAGTGTGTAGACAAACTGTGAAAAGCCTGCAAAACTAGGGTGCAGGAAGGTTTTGTTGGTTTTGAGGGTTTTTTTGGGTTTTTTTGTTTGTTTTGGTGGGTGTTTTGGGTTTTGTTTGTGTTTTGTGATTTTTGGTTTTTTTTTCCCCAGAAAACTCCAAGATGATACTTTCAATATGATTTGGGTTTCTGACATTGTGTTTTTGTTGTGATTCTGTATATGCAATTTTCCAGATTTAAACTCCAGGAAGACAAAAAAAAAAAAAAAAAAAAAAAAAAAAAAAAAAAAAAAAAAAAGAATCTAGAGAGGCAGAACCGTAGTTTCTACTAGCTTCTATTGTAGTACTCTAGGTAAAAGCAGTTGGCAGCAGTTTTCCTATAACCCTAAAATCATTCATTTTGTCATTTGTGCATGCAGAATCACACATGAAAGTTATGAAGAAAATTGAGCAAATTCTTTACATGTGAATCAATAAGCACCAACTGACTATCATAGTCTCTGGTCATAAACAATCTGCTTTTTTCAGACTTGTAACTTGGAAAAGTTTGGCTAAGCTTTTGAATTAAGGAAAAAACTGGATCCGATAGACTTGTTACATACACAGACTTTTTCCCCTGTCCCCAAATGTTTTTTCCAAAAAAAAAGACATTAATGTTCAAAAACATGGAATAAAACTCAGAATTGTTCAATTTTTATTGAATTTCAAAATATTTTCCTCATAGTAAAGGAATCTAAGAAACAACTAGGTTGACCAAAGCCTAATAAAGTTAAAATAGAGAGCCTGAGGCATGGAATGTTTTAATCCAATTAGATAGCCTCAAAAAGTTACTAGCAAATGAAAATAGGATCTTGCAACAGGAAGTGCTCTGCAACCCTTGCAGCATGCGCTGCTAATTTTCCAACAGAACTCCTATGCAATTCAAATATTAAGATGAAGGAGAGGGGGAATAATTTGAGAGCTTTCTAGTTATTTTTCCAGAAGTAAAGCAGAATTTGGGAAAGCGAGCCATGCTAGCAGACTATGAATAATATTTCATAGTTTCAATAAAATCAACTCCTGCAAAGGATGCAACAAGTGTGCACTGACACAGAGATCATCACTGCCTTGACACAAAACGAGCTGATCAAAGACAGCCTTGGTGAAATATCCTGTTGGCTCAAAGACAGCATTAGTGACATTTCACACAGGTCACTGAACACCTTTACAGATACAGCTTTCAGTCTTCCTGTATCTGACATCAAAACGGTCACCTCCTTTCTTGATGAAATAAACTTTTTCATCAATATTCTACCAGAGTTCCAATGCTAAAGGCCTCCCCACCTGTGTGCCACTGAAGCTAGGGACACAAACACCAGCATCAGACACCTGCCAGAAATACCCGCGCCCAGGAGCTATCACCTCACGAAGGAAGCCACTTTCTGTTACCCACGAGTCTATTGCAAAGAGCACTAAGGAGCACACAGTATTTCAAGCTCTCGGCAACGAGGGTAAGAGCATCACCACT
>VZRU01017270.1:198196-219327 GCA_013398155.1 Pedionomus torquatus
AGGGAGCCGGCAGCGCCCTCCCATTGGCTCTCGCGCTGCGCCCCGCCCGGAAACACGAGCTGCGCGGGCAGCCCGAGGCGAGGAGGGGGGCGGGGCTGTCTCCATCGGCTCCGTCTCCCCGCAGGGCGGCCCGAGGCTCGAAGCCGCCCGCCCGGGGGGGCTTCCACCTGCCCTGCCCCAGGGGCACCCCTGCAGCGAGGGAATGGGGGAAATAAAAGCGGGTTTGGGTTTTGGTTTTGTTTTTTTTTTTTTTATTTTCTAAAGGGGAAAGCAGCTGCAAAGTATGTTGACGTTCCCGTAAGTACAACCCCTTTAATATTTTTTTCTNTTTCACCGTGGTTTACGTCATCTGCGTCTTTTCCTGCATCCCTGAGGGCTGGGCAGGAGCTGTGGGAGCTCTGGCCTAAACGCAAGGGAGCCTTCTGGAATTGCAGAATTTTGGAAAAAACTGAGATCTTCATCAGTGTGCAGAGGAGACGTTGCCTGTTGGGACATGGTAGTGCTGCCTTCCAGGGTACTGGGAGGAGGAAGGAAGTCCTCACCGAGGAGCTCCTCTAAAGGATCTGACCTTACGTAACACCCAAGGAGGATGCCAGAGGAGAGGAGAAGATAAACCGTGAGAGCCTTGTCAGAAATTAAAGCAACAATGTTGTAAAGACTTGCCAATTTCTCAAAAGAAAAATCTGTGCCCCCCTGTTCAGACTTAGAACTGGTGCAGCAAGACATTACTAAGGTAGCATGACAACATTTAGGCTGAAAACTTGAGGTCATTTCTAAATCACCTTTCAGTGCCATCACCTGCCACCACCCATGCTTCTGGTGGAAGGACCTGGTTCTGTGATAGTTTTGTAAATGGCTTGAATTCATGCTGCCTTCAACAGCTGCCCGTGAATCATTTGTGAGTCCCTCCCTGCCCACCAGCCTTCCCAGCCAGCAGAGGACAACAGGAAGAGCCGTGCTAAAACACCTATGGAGAGTTTTAGTCTGCACTTTGTAGCTGTAAGCCTTTCTGCAAACCTGAGGCAAACTCCTCCAGGCGCTGGACAGCCTGCAAATGCAGAGAGCATACCTTTGTCTTGGAATGAACATGTGGGAAAATCACGTGTCACTAAAAATGAACAAATGTAGCAGCACTTGTACTGGCAGGGAACCAGTGTCTTTCATCACCTTTCAGCTCATCCAACCTGGCCCCTCATGACCTGGGTGACCTACTTCTCTCATCATCTGATGAGAAATTCAGCCCTTTTTGAAACAAACACAAACCCAGGCTTAGCTTTTTGGACTGTTCTCCAAGCAGATCATGAAACACCCCAGGTAACCAACACCTACATTGCATATCACGCTCTTGTGCTCTCCTCCCAGGGCTAGCAGGAGGCTCCAAGGAGTTTGTGCGTGTTCCAAAATCAATGTAGGGTGTTACCTATGAAAAATCAGGTGAGTGTCTTGAGAAACAATGTGGCAGCCAGTCATGTGTCTTCATAGTTATTATCATCTATGTATATGAACAGATAGATTTACATGGGGAAACAACATGTTTTATTAGACCAACTGATAAGGGTTGGAAAAACAACCCAAATAACTTTTTGGGTAATTCAAAAGAAACAGCTCCCTTCTGTTTCTGCATCAATCCGCTGGATACCCAACCTTTCTCTCCAATTCCTTTTAGTCAGCCTTGCCTACAGCAGTCTCCCAGCACCAGTTTAGAGGCTTGTCCAAATTTAAGTGGGAAGTTCCTGGGTAATAGCCAAGCAAGGAAAACCTGCTTAAGTTACAGCAGGCACAATTTCGCATCCAGTTACCTTGTGAAGTTCTTGTTTCTGGCATTGAACCTAATGTTGATTTGCAAATAGTTCTTACAGCTTGCTAGAAATAGCATGTGGGCTTGTGGCTGTTGAGCATGAATACCTGTTTTTGCAGTGCTGCCTCTTACATGCTGCTAGAGTGTACAAACCATGTCAGGCAGAAAGCACCAGACCCCAAAAGCTTATCTTTTTTTTTTTTTTTCCCCCCCTCAAAATTGTATTGGCTAGTCTAATAAAAGATACTGGTCTAATTCTCCCTATAAATCTCCTACTGCAACATTACTGTCACTTGCCTGAACTGTACTTGTCTGGTTTTCCACAGTCTCAGCTTTTCTGTATGATAGAAGGCTGAGAAGAAACACATTAAGCATTCTTAAGTCCCACTTAACAAAGGTTTTGGATATTTTATTAGCACATTAGTTATTGGGCTTTTTTGTAAGACATCAAACTCTAACGTTAAATTCTGAGTAACGTGTCGTATCAGTAACTTTGAAATTTAAAACAACACTCTTTTGAAATTTACAACAGGGCATTAGTATACTCAGTTTGTTATATCACGCTTTTTAAGTAGCAGATTGTAACGCAGCCTCAACTAAGATCTCACTGATTCTTATTTTGTGTGGAAAGACCAGTGATTGTCCAGAGCACAAGAACAGGAGTTAAAGCACAGTCAAATCCCAAATCTGTAAGTAGATGACCTACTATCAACAAGGCTTGTGTTTCTGGGCTTGGTACCCAGAGACACCCTTTTGCTAAGATAAGGAATTTGTGCAGCTTCAGACAGATCAGTAGTTGTCTTCAATATTACAGCAAGACATCTAACAGTTCACTCAAAATAGAAAAAAATTGAAGTATTATTTTACTTTAAAAAACAAGGGAAAATAAACCACAACCTGATAGCAAATATTCCATTCTTATGTAAGATATATATCTCCAGCATTTAATATTTTATGGTGTTTGCAATTACAGACTAATAGTGGAAGACAGTTCTGAGAGCTCTTCCTCTTTCTGCAAATAATTGATTTTCAGTTGCAGAGAATAACCTGCATTTCGATCATCTGAGTGCAATAGAACACTTTAACTCTATATGAAGACCATTAAAAACATATTAATATTTTATCTCATTACTCCATCCCAATAATGAGTTCTCATCTAGTAACCAAGAAGTTTGACTTCTCTTGCCATCTAAATTAACCTTCAGTGCCACAAAGTGTCCAAAAATTACAAACTTAAAGAATATTTTCTGTCTCTTAGATGATGGCGTTCAGCCCGATAGACTCAATTTGTGGTCTGAATTTTATATACATTTACAATACTTGGTTTCTGTCTGTCTTTATTGTCAATGTTTTTATAAGCTGAAGAGAATCCATACACTCTAATACAGAACTGATTTGAAAAAAACCAGCACTGTTTGTTCTTGAAGAATGAGATAATGTGGAAAAAGATTTGTTTCACAGTTCCAAAGGGTTATCATAATTAAATAACCTTTAGGTTAAGAATATGTATTAATATCCATGTAGTCATGAGTAAATTACAAAAGCTAGGATATCAAATGACATCAAAGTATGTTTTTATCTTCTTAAATATAGGCAACACTTTTGCTACAGAGGATTTTAAATCAAATTGGATAAATTACCTTCACTGCTTTTTCTTTAAACCAAAAGAATCAGAAGTAATTTTAACTGCAATTAAACAAAAAATCTGGATGCAAATAAAACACAAATTTTTGTCCTATTGTCTTTTGTTCTGTTGAGTCATACCACAGAAAACGTTACAAACCACTCACAACATCACAGTGGCAGGTAAGTGGAAAACTACACACAAGAGGGAATTAACAGAAAAAAATTGTATTGCTAGTGAATCATTGCTATGACTAACAGAAGTAAACACCTATTGATAGCCTAGTAATCTCAATTTTTCTACTACCATGGCAATGACTCACTAATGAGACTAATGCCAGAGATACAGTTAAGAGCCCAAGACTCAACATTGTTCTTGGCTCTACAGTTACGTGCAAATATATGCAATATCCTGACATATAATACTAGATTTTATATAATCATAGAATGGTTTGAGTTGGAAAGGACCTTAAAGATTCTTGTTCCAACCGCCTTGCCATGGGCAGGGACACCTCCCACTAGAGCAGGTTGCTCAAAGCCCCATCAAGCCTGGCCTTGAACACTTCCAGGGATGGGGCATCCACAGCTTCTCTGGGCAACCTGTCCCAGTGTCTCAACACACTCACAGGAAAGAATTTCTTCCTAATATCTAATCTAAATCTCATCTCTTTCAGTTTAAAACCATTACCCTTTGTCCTAACACTACATTCCCTGATAAAGAGCCCTTCCCTGTCTTTCCTGTGGGCCTCCCTAAGTACCTTTTCACATTTCAAACACCATGATAACAGATGCAAAACTGGCACAAAGATGAAAGCCTAAACTGCTTAAACAAGAACTTCAGTCTGGTGAAAGTCATCCCAGGCTGACTGTTGTCTCTGCATTGCACTGCAACTTAACTGCTGTTAACTCACGCTCAGGTTCTCGCCAGCCCCTTACTGCTACTTTTCATTCTCAATTCTCCCAAGTCACTTGTTCTGTTTTCAACATTTTTTCTTTCCATTAAAAGCAACATATCTTCTGTTGGGAAACATTGCTTTCTGTGTTGCCTGCTGCCAAACCACTGCCTCCAGCTGTCTCAAGCCCTACAGGCCTACTTGTCCCTTCTGGATGACAGCAAGGCATTGCTGTTACCCAAGGACAGACCAGATGTGAACCAGAAATTCTCTACTCATGTAGCTCCTTTTCAGGACAGCCTGCAGACAAAATTTAACACTGCTCTCAAAGTGTGGGTCTGTGTTCTCCAGGCACTAACACCACCTGTCCTGGACGAGCTCCCTCCATTCCTCCCTTGCAGAGATCCCCTGCCCTCCAGGAAAGCTGTTGAGATCTCCAGCTCTCACATGCGGAAGGTTGTGAGGAGGGAAAGATGAAAGAAATGTTTTCCCTCATTTCTGTGACTAGTGTAATAGTTTACAAGCAATTTCTTTTGGAAAGCTCTCTGGCTTGATGAGCAAACCTGCATAGTAAGAAGAGCAACCTCGGTGGAGGTGGAAAGTCACACTCATTTTGTTCATATGCATTTGAATTAAGTGGTAAACACTTGTCTGAATCACCACCACTCAGACGTCATCTTTCTCTCCCTATTTCCAGCTTGAGGGGGAGGAGAGCTGCCAGAACAGAAACCCGGAGGTGCTTGAGCTCCAGCCCACTGCTGTCACGCTGTACCCAGTTTAATTCACCACCAGAGATCCCATGGTTAACACAGCCATTGTGGATATTTCTGTTAACAGCTGAACCTGTCACAACGTTACAGAATTAAGATCTTTACAGAGATGACGTATTTGGGCTTTTCTTCTTTAAATACCTTGAGGTTATCGTTCCCATACCTGTATGAAATAGTATGTGCTATATACTCTTTGCAAGTACCTAAAATTGCTAAAAACTGTTCCGACTGGGCACGTGACTGAGCAGCCCTCATGCACTGCCATCTTCACTCCTCTGTCATTTTCTCACAAGGTGGTCCTTCTCATATTGTTTCCCCCTTATTCCATTAGGAAAATGGGAATAGTAATTGCCATTTTAAGTTGGTTTTAATTACTTCTGAGTTTTTTTTAGCATTCAATTACCTTTGGGTACACAGACTTACAATGTGTTGCCCTTGGTCCACTGATTGGCTTCCAATGAGCTTGAAAGTGTTGTCACTGGGAATTAAATACTTTTAAGGCCAAACTAGGTGTAATAGCTCACCATCCAAGAAGTGTCCACACATCTTCAGGTCTGATTGGCATGGAAAGTAATCCCACAAGAAAGTTCTCCTAAACCCAGGATGTCTGACAAGGATGTAGGGCTTTGTGTATGCTGTAAAAGGATAGCTATTAGAAAACCTCTGCCAAACAAAGGGAAATGCAAATATCCTCCTGAATGACATAGCTACCTTTTGTAAATCTTACCAAAAAATGCAACTTCAGGGAATTCCTAAGGCAGCAAAATAATTCTGAAGTTATGTGCAGCATACCAGGTCTTCAGCAATTCCTTATTAGTAAGTACTGAGTAAGCCTCCTATTTTACTTTTGCACAGGCAGCCATTTTAGGCCCCGGCATTAGTTTTGCTTCCCACAAGTAATCCTTGTCAGAGTAGATTTTTAGTTATGCCATTGGCACGAGCACCACTGAGCAGGGCCTCTTGGATACAGGAACTTTGTCTCCCCTCTCATCTATCTATCTATCTATCTATCTATCTATCTATCTATCTATCTATCTATCTATCTATCTATCTATCTATCTACCTACCTACCTACCTACCTACCTACCTACCTATATATATATATTGCAGGAGAGATTGTTCTGATTTTCAAAGCAGTTTGAAATAGAACCAAATAGCATTTAGTTCGAGTCAGAAATAACAGTAGCTAATAAATACCTTTTTAAACAAGGAATTTCAAAATACTTCGTCTTGTCTCAGAGCAAGAAGAAACCAGGCTTGTTCCCTCCGGGAACCGATCATCATAGCCATTGGAAGAAGTGTCCTGTTGAAGTACTGATACACAGCAGGAAAATTGATTATTTTTCAATTATAGGGAAAAAATATTAAGTCCAAATAATTTAGTTTATAATGTGATATGGTTATACAGCTGTGTTTTCCCCTCCTTACTAAAAATGAAAGAAAGGTATTTGAGAAGAGGGAGTCCAATAGCTCTCTAAAGTAAGTACATTGAGAAGCACAGATCTGTAGTGATGGTCAGATTGGTCAGCTACCCAAGGAAGGCTGCAGGGGCAGTCACTTCTCTTGATTGCTAGTAGCCACCGTCTTCCACATGGCACCCAGATAACCTGAGGCTACAGAGGGCTTCAGTGCCAGCAGCATCCAGGCAGTGCCCCACTCAATTCACTCTTCATAAAAATCCACTAGCACTAAGTTAATAACTGGACATAAGGCTATCCACTCCTGAACAAATGGAGATATATTTTCAGCTTCCTATGCATCTCCTTTTTCCTACCTTTAAGATATATGAAGGCTTTAAAGACAAACTTAGATTATTTGGTAGAATTTCTATACTACTCCAAAAACATTTGTACTGAAAGTGGCTATGCACAGGTAGGTTAAAATGGAAGCTCCCCCACAAGCTCTTGAGACACATTTCTATCCTTGGGCCAATTTTTCAAGTACAATTGTAACATTTGTGTCAAAACCATCACACATATAAATCAGAATATGCTCTAGATTACTGCTAACATTTTTTGAAACAGAAGCTTGAGATCCACTAAAAATTTTATTCTAATGGGCATCATCAAATTAGGTAGTGTTGCTAGGCCAAGATGCATAACTTATTATAATCCATATGTTACATCCATCTCCAGTTTATTAAAAAGAAGCTGACAACAGAGGAAAAATGAGGTACAGGGAGAAAAATGGACCTTTTAGATGAGTACAGAATTGAGGCATTACCAAATATAGAAAGTGGGTAGGCAGGCCCAGGAAGAACAGACTTAGGAGGAACCACTGCAAAGCCATTGGAGAATAGATATGCAAATGTTCCAAGGCAAGACCTCTCAAGTGTTTACATCACTAGTAGGGTATCTCCTACATACTCAAAGCACATAGCAGAAATATTACAATCTATCAGGAACTAAAATCATTTGGATATATATACTGCATTATATCCAGGTGGTCTTCTATTTTGGGTATTTAAATACTGCAATCTGCAGAATGAAACAGATGTCTTTTTTAGCACTGTGCATATTCTAAGCGAATTTCTCCATGTCCTCAGTTCACTTTTGATTTAATTGATCTGGCCTTGCTTAGTTTATATTTTACCTTCTTTTTTTTTTTTTTAACAAGTTGAGCAGGAAAAGCAAAAGGGACTAGAAGATTTCCAATTTCATTAGGTAACGTTAATTATGCAGTAGGAGGTGCTGGTTTGTTATGATTAACCGTTAAAAATGTGCTCAAATTTTGAGAAGTATTGCTTTAAATGCCTTTTGCCAGATCTAGCACTAAAGAAAGGACAGCATAGGTAGTCTTACAACTTTTTAGATCCCTGAGCTATGATGCAGCACTGAACAGGCCTGCAATCCACATGCAGATCCTGCCTGTGGAGGCGTCACCCTGTTTTGGTCATTTGAGTTATTATAGGATTTTCTTACAAAAAACCGATTCTGTTCCTATCTTCTCCTGTCAAGTAGGAAGGATGTTCTCATGAGAACGTCTTGCTGTACTTTCAGATACAGGCAAGGACACACAGGTGGTGTAATCACTAGCCCTGAGTGGGAGCTGCCTTGGAGGCTCCTCTGTTTCGGATACCGGATACCCAGCCAAGCTTACCCCCAGCACAGCACAGGGACAGCACAGCGCAGCACAGGCCTGGGCATACTCAGGTTAACTCTTAGGTGGATCACTGACTCCTCAACGTGTAACGGTCTTCTGGTCTGAAAGATTACAGCTAACTATTAGACATGCTATGCATGTTAAAATTTACACGAACCACTAAGTTTACAAGGTTTTTTGCACTCCCTTATAATCATTATTCAGAAACATCTTAAGTGTGCGGGCAGGTCACTGCTCATTTATTAAGTATGGAATCCCTTTCCAAAGTTACTCTACAATCTGTAAGCCTCACTACACATTTTTCTTGCATTTCCTCTCCTTATTCAAGCTTAACTCCCCATTGTAAGAGGGTGAGAAGGTGAGCAAGATCTGAGCACTGGTTATCTCTGACTTACACATAAGAGAAGGCCTAGATAATTAAATGTTTGCTGTCAAATAAATTTGATAATCATCAAATATTATGCATAAACTCTACCTGAGTGAGAGCAGCCACGCTGCACTGTCAGATCCAGTTAGATTTACTCAACCCTCCAGCCTTGGTGCACATCCACCCTCCCTCCCCCAGCAATGCACTGAATTCAGATTGAGCTTCTAGCCCTTGCGTCCAGGGAGCAACTTTTACAGGGGCAATTTCTTTTGTGACCTTGTAATAATGCAGGGCTTCTTTCTCTGGAGAAGCTGGTGCCATCAACTACCAGAGACATTGTATAGATTACATGAACCACCAGCTAATTTGACACAGGAATCCTTATGAAAGTAGAGGGAGAATTCTGTTTACCAGAACATCAGCTGCAATCACACGTGCAGATTTATATTCCTGGAGATGTAAAACTATTTTTAAGCTGTTGTTTAGTATTTACACTGTATGTCTTTATTAAACATACAAACACCTAGTCTGTTTGAAACCTACGTAGCTCCTAACTTCAACATTTGGAGGTAGTCATTTTGATCATGCATTTAGTTCCAACATTTCTACCTTCTTAAGACTTTCATGTTAGACCATTTTCATTCACACATTTGTTTGCTCTTATCACACTATCAACCATTAAGGCAAATTCTTTTCCAGAATTTTGGAAAAAATCTTTTCCAAACACTTTTCCATCCAGACTACAGGTGAGAGATTCTGACTAAAACCTATTATTACTTCAGAGAAATGATCAATTTTTAAGATAGCATTTTATATGTCTTCATATAATATACATTATATTGCATGTCATTCCTTGGCAATTTTAATTGGCTTTTTTTTTATGGGTGTGGAACATGCAGAAAGCATATCCATCAATTGCTCAAAGAGAACTCTTTTCAGAGTACATTAATTTAGAATCCAGTGAGATATATTAATAGCATTCCCTCCAATGTCACGTTAAAATTAATCATTCTGATGCTCTTTCATTCATGTTGTCTCATTTATGTCTCCCTGGTGACTCTTTCTCGACAAGCCTAAATGATTGTGCCACCATCAAATTGCCATCTGCCAGCTCACCTCAGCACCTCTGTAACTTGGGATAGAGTCTGTTAACCAGTGCTAGATTTTTGCATGAAAACCTGAATACTTATCCTCATCCTCATTTTCTCACAGCTAGTTTCTGCTCTGTGGCAACCCTTTTCCATCATGTTCAAGTAGACTGCGTTTGGAACACTGCTGGGTTTACACACAATATTACAGCCCAAATAAAGGACTCCATAGATTTTCTCTTTTATGGCAGCAAGTCAAGCTGTAGCATAACACTATCTTGCTTAACTAAAGGCAAAACCAGCTACACACGGCCACTGCGGATGGCTACACCAGCAATGGGATGTTGTATGCCACAACAGCAAGGGCCATCACCCAGGCACAAAATAAACACTTCCACCAGCACACATACCAGGATGAACGCAGCACAGACGAGATACACATGACCAACAACTCTAACAAGCACAACTATCACCACCATGTTCTGAAGTACAGCCTCGACCAAAGTATTATTTTAACGGTTGATGGCAAATTTGAACAGTCAGCTTCAAATGTGAGCTGCAGCTGTTTTCAACCCCCAAACATAATGGTGTTACCATAAGTACCTTTCACTTAAAAGTGATCCCTACAGAAATGGAATATAAAGACAAAGTCCATGGTGAAAAGCCCATGACCACTAATCTCTCAAGTAGCCTGAGAGCCTGACCAAGGCACTGCTGCTTTATGCTCAGCTTTACGTGTGTGACTGGGCTCAGCAACTGCAGCAAGTCTGTCAACTGGGCAGCTGTGGTCTGTCTTTGCAACAACTAGAAAGCTCTGTATTTTAGGTTAACTTTAACACATTTTCCATATAAAGAAAAACACCAGAAGTCATTTTAATATAAAATGTTTTTATTGTTTTTGAAAACATTTAAAAAACAATTTTTGAGCACTTTCAATAAAAAAAATAACTGAAATGCTACTGCAATATTCAACTACTGTAGTTTCAGCAGTACAACAGACAACAAAACACTGAGGAAGAGGGGAGAAACTGGATTTCCTGCACTAAATGAAAACGTGGAACAGGGGTTTTTCTTTCCTTATGGTGCAGTAAATAAAGCACAGTATAGTACAAGACTATTATATGAACCTCAGATGCACTGCACAAGAAACGCTTTTCTTCTCAGTTCAGAAGTCAGTGCTTATTGCAATTATTTGCAAATTATTTACTTCATGAATTCTTATCATGATAAAATGATGCAAAAATGTTTTTCAACACCAGAACAATAAAAAATAATCCAAGAAAGGAACATATTCAACAATAACTAAGCTGAATTAGTTAACATAAAAAAGTAAATAACTTGTGAATAACTATGCTCACCTGGTTAACACTGAACCAGTTTCAATACAGCAAAAGAATAAAAAAAATAAAAGTGGTTACAGGAATATATCTAGTACTGTACAAGATTAAGTCATTAACACTCATGCACGTATTGTGATCATGTATTAACATGGTGAAGCAAACTAAACTTAATTTTCCTGCTGTAATATTCTCATGTAAGAGAATAAGAAATAGAAATATCTCATTGAGATCAATGCACATTGCTACATAAGACAATTTCACCTGTCACTTTTAATGACATTTTGCCTTTTAATAATGAAACACATTAAAAAGGGGTTTTTCTGTTTTGCCTTTTTTTTTTTTAATCTGTGGGCCGTATTTGTTGCATTTATCCTAAGGAATGTGCCTGCCACAGGTTCAACAGAATTTTAGTGCAATATATGAACCCAGAAAGTTTGCTGGACTAACCAACCAATCAAATTTAAAGTGTTTGCTGCAATACTGTACACAGGGTACAAATTCACTAGTTTGTATACTTAAGCAAAAACTGCTAACAAAATAATTTATTTCTCATGTTAGTAGGAAGCCAATAATGTAAACAAGGGGTCAGAACTGTCTCAAATTCTAAGTTTTGGAGTATCTGACACAGATAGGCTTCCATGTGTTAGAATCACAGATTTTTCCTTTGGGTATTGCATACTTTGGTGTGCAGTAGTGCTCTGTCTCAATGTACCATAAAGAACTAACTACGCTAAAGAATAGGGACCTAACAATATTAATTATAATACCAACACACAAACACCTCTAAAATAATACATACTGATGTACAAAGCTGTGCCTGTGCCTGGGATTTTACTGAAACAATCCGTATCAAATTTAACACTTCTCAAATTAAACACGTATTTGCTTGAAATCCACTGATTATAGAATATTTCTGCTAATTAAGTCACATGTTAGGCCCAATGTAATGCTTGTATTTAAAAATAATTTAAAACAATTTTAAAATCCTTTGGTGACGGCTGCATAATTTCTAAGACATCAACCTTAAATCCACTCTTGCTTTTCTGAGCAATGTTCTTAAAAAACTAGTAGAGTTAGGCAAAAATTTCTTTCCCCCCAAGCCCACCTCAGTCTCTGTGTTAGTGACCTGGAGGCAAGGCTGGTGCGTTATGTGAACGAATGGGCTGCTGCAGCACCTCTGCGGCTTCTCCCTGCAGTGCAGGTGCTCGTATCCACCCCTGGGCCTCTCTGTCAGAAGGCAGGTTTCACCTATTCACAGTAGTGCTGTTACTGCACACAGGGTCAGGGGTTATAAAAGAGAGGTGCTGAGTGTCTCCCAGATCCAGTCAAGTCAACAAGGCAAGATGTTCAACACATCTCTAGTGAAAGGCCACAGGCAGGTACAGAACTTGAGCCCTGCCTTCAGCAACTTCATTCTCCAAGAAAAATGGTCCAAGCCTTACTGACAGACACCTAGCAAGATAACAAGTAGAAGGCAACCATGCAGTTCTTAGTCTCCTCCCATTTCCTTAACAAAACTTAAAAGGGTCACTTGGTTTTTAACAAAGCAAACCATCACTGTGCTTCAAGGAGGGATCTCAACTCCCCAAGTTCGTTCCTGACAAAGCAGCAAAACCTGTGAAGCAAGCACAGTGAAACCAGGCCCCCATAAGGTGCTATAGCTTGGCACAACTGTTTGTCCCTGCAGAAGAGGCCACAGACTGGTGATGAACTGGGGCAAGAGCAAGAGAAGCCATGGTGCACCAGCACTTCAAGTGCCGATGCAGCAGCACAAGTTGAATCAGCACCACTAAAAAAATTGACCAGTACTGGGATCTCAAGTCATTAGCAAAAAATGAAGAAACAGAAGACCACCAAGACACTTAAACAAAAAAATCACTAATCACCTCAAAAATCTGAGCATCTTCCCCTTAAGTAAATCTAGGGAGGCTTTGTGTCTCCTCCTTCACAAATTCATGACTGCTTGTTCAAAAAAGTCATGCAAGAGAAGAAAATGTTTTCTGCTGTGTTTTCTGTTTTATGTCAATTCATAGGAGGAAAAAAATAAATTTTATACTAAGCTTAAGGGATGGTATTGTAGCATCCTCAGCACATCTCTTCTTTTGGACAAGCTGACCTCTGCAAGTTCTAGCATCAGGGCCATGGCTAGTTAAGTACCTCTCTCTTCTGACCATTAGAGAGATCTATGCCATGCTGAAAAAACAAAAGATCAAGTGAACTAGTGCAGCAGAAGTGTAAATCTCACTTTCCAGAGGGACAACTAAGGACTTCTAAAAAAAATAAATTAGATTCACCAGTCCTGTCAAATTGCTTATGAAAATGGTATTCAGGCTTCTGAAACAGTAAGTACTTTAAAAAGAAGTTTTACTGAAAGAAAGATCATGTATTAATGTGTATTTGTAAAGTGCCTGGCAGTATTATGGCTCTATATGAAATATTTTAAAATCACCCACATTTTCTAATATTTTAGTCATCTTTTGTTTGAGAGAAAGAGAGCAAGCAAGAAAGACAGAAAGGCTCAACCTACTGAAGTACAGAGAAAAGAACATCTTCCTACATCCTCCACTAGCTTGGGAAAGAGCAAACATAAAAAACCTGAATCTTTAAAAATACTATTTTAATGAGCTCCAGCAGCTCCTTTATTTAAAAAAAAAAAAAAAAAGAGGGAAAATATCACGTTCCTTCTCTAGCATTCATAAATAATTAAACAGTACCTATCACTTTAAAATAGGGTGTTATGCCTAGATTAAATCTCAGTGCTCAAAATCTTTCTGCGTTAATTTTACCTAATATAAAAACATTGAAGTGAGAACTAAAATATCAAGTATGTAATGAATATTAATGGATAAAATAACTACATAGATTTATTTCTCTTAAATATATTATCTAGTGCATCTTTCTTTTTCTTTGATCATCCCTGTTAGTTTTTCCTCTCTCTTTGTTTTACTAGAGATGGCAATGGCACCAGTGCTACAGAGATTTCCCACAGTTCACCACTGAGCAGGGCTCAAGGTCAGGCACCTGCATGTCACCCAGTTCAATTGTACCCACTCCCCATCACCTACCTATCTGCAGGCACCCTGTGTTTCAGGCCTGAACAGTAAAGGTCAGTAAGGATCACCTACTAAGAAGTAACAAGCAATACAAAGTATGGAAAGCCTACTAATGAGCTCGGCTTAAAACCCTCCCAAAGCCCCAACCATAGCTGTCACTGCTGGCTGGCTATTAAGCACTTCTTTATTTACTACAATAAGAAATGTTGAATGGGATACACTATAAACTTCAAATTTTAATACTGGCTCTTTGATAGCCCATCACCTTCAGAGATTTGTTTAAAATTGGTAAGACTGCCTTTTCCCTGCTGAGGAATGAGCAACAGTACAGCAAACTTTTTTAAAAATGCCACAATACATAGCAAGTGTTTCTGCTGCAGGAGGCACTTCCATTAAGACAAATACAATACGTCTGTCTTTTAGATACAGTGTGCTACATACATATTATAAAACAAGATTAACCCAACATTTCAACAGCAGGATGATCCTTGCTCTCCATCCACTCAAAACCTGTTGTAGTCATTGAGTTAATGGATTCATTGCAGATTTGTTGAAACAAGGGGTCATTTTTTAATTCCTCCAGTGTAGCATCATCGTCTTGTCCCTGCTGACGACCTGGATCAAACAGTAGATTTGTGTCTAAAGTGTTCAGATCGTTAATGCTGCCTGAGAGCTCGGAAGACAACCTGATGTCGCTGGGAAAGACAGATGCAACATTATTGAGATCTGATGCCACCTGATTCACCAGCTGCTGGTTTGTTGGCAGACTGTCCTCCCCTAGAAGGTCTTTTACAGTGCTGCTAAAATCTAATTGCTGCTCTCCGATGTCTGATTGTGCTTGGTTATCTCCAGAAGAAAAACTGATCTGATCGGTGCTGCTGTTTTTTGTGAGGTAATTTGGTGTTTGGAATTCATAAGTGCTGGAATTGATCATATTTTGTGGGTTGGCACTAGGAAAAGTGGCGGACGTCTCTAAAATCTGAGTGAGATTCATCCTGGCTGTGTAATTTGAGGGCATGTTGTTCATTCCCAAACCTCTCACTGCATCATCACTATCAGAATCAAGTTTGTTTAACAACACATTGGTTATCTTTTTAGTGTTTGTTTGTTTCTGAAGAGATGGGAAGGCTGTCTGCATCATCACAGTCAACGGGACTGACTGGCTTCTTTGCGCTATGTTATTGGCACTGGTGTCTGCGTGGATATTAGCAAATACATTGTGAACCTCGGGAGTCACTGGACTTCCAAAAGGTGTCAGGTTAGAGCGTGGTATATTTGAAACAGGGTAAACGGTGCTTCCACTGAGATTACGCTGGCGATGGACAGCAGGGCTCACACTCCGGCATCTCAGACTGCTGTTGACAGAGGAGCCTGTTCCTTTGTTGTCCAAAGGAGCAGGAACAGCAAAGCCCTCTTGCTTGGTGGTGCTACTGACAGGGGCTGCCTGGTGCTGCACGGGGGAAACAGGAGTCACTCGACCGAAGTGAGTATCATGGTGGCGTGGCTGAGATTGGTATGACTGGCCAGGGACAGCGAAAGCATGAGGTTTCCTGAAGCGGTCTTCCACCAGCTCCTGATAGCTCGTAAGGATGCCGTGGTTTGCAACTGACGAATTGCTAACGCCACTGTAGCCATTATTCATCCACTCAAGCTTGGTTTTGTCAGGATGGGTAGCCATAGGCCTTTGCATCGGCTTCACGGGGCTACTTGAAATAATGCTGGCATCGTGGTAAGCCATACTGGAGCTGATGGGAGTGAATGCAAACGGGTTTCGGCATTCCACAGGACTTGGAGGGACACTGCTGCTGCAGTTCGAATGTGGTGTGCCGATGGGTGTATGCCGGCTGCTTCCTAGAGCACTGTCTACGGGAGTTGTCTGAGCCANTGGATCGAATGGTAAAAGTGCGTGCTACTTGGATGAGATGACACGGGAGTTCCTTGAGCTGCAGTCTGACTCTGAAGCGCCATTCCTAGACAACTGCCATAAGGATGAGAATTATTCATGGACATCTGCTCCTCCATGAGCACCAGCTCCTCCACAATGCTGTCCTGGGTAAGGTCATCATCAAATGAAAAGAAATTTTCGTTTGACTGAGGGACCGTATGTTCAAACTCTTTCAGCTCAGACTGCAGAGGTAACTGATTCGAAGACTGTGCTTGTATCTGTCCCAAGGAGGAGTCCTGGATCTGGCTCTGTAATTGCTGGTTGTAGGTGTCCTGCTGTATACCGTCACAGTGCACCGGCTCCCACGCCGATTCCTGAAGGTCACTAGAGCCGGAGTGCCCCACAATCGCCATAACACTGATATCTTGCTGCTGTTCACAATTCACAGATGTGAAGTCAGAGGTTTTGGAGATATGGTGCCACATATTTGGGTTAAAGCTGCCATCAGATTTTGTGTCATTTTCTATGATAAACATGTTTCCTTCCAATTTTACTTTTATCTCTGGAGATGATGCTGATGCAAGCTGCTGTCCTAAAGTAGAATCACTGGTATTTAAATCGGTGCTCAAAGAAAGGTCTGTTGCTAGGTCTGCTGCAGCTGTAGAAGGTACAGAAATCTTCACAGGTACCTTGCTGGGAATTTGAGCAAGTGTTGCTGTATTGTCACTGTTAGCTAACAATCCAACCTTTGGAGACTTTTTAACACTGTTTGCTTTCTGGCCCTCCACAGCACTACCAGCTGAAAGCTGCTCCACCAGTGGTTTCTTTACAGGTGGTTCCTGGGAATCTTGAAGTGTAGAAGGTTGACGCTTCCTTGGACTTTTAGTGCATGTTTTGTCTTTAATTGTAGACTCACCAGTAGGAGGTGAACCAATGCTGGTGCTGGACAAGTTCTGACTGGCCACTGAGAGCTTCAGAGTGCTTTGATTATTGCCTGCTGAAGAAACTGGTGTGATCTCACTAGATTGTACTTTATATTTGGTCCCTGCTTCTTCAGCTCCCTGATCACAGCCCTTAACTGGTTTTGCCTCCATGACATCATCAGCTGAAACCTTCAAGGTTGCAACTTCAAAATTAATTAGTTGAGCAGGAGGCAGGTCAGGGGTTGCCTTTATGGATTTAGACACATCAGAGCTCTCTTGGCCCTGTACTGAGTTTTCATCCAGCAATGCTTCTGGCTCCATTTTGATCTTGACTGCAGAAGCAGCTACAGCAGTGCTAGGCTTGGATCCTGGAGACTGAAGTGACACAACAGATCCATTTTTGATCTGTGGACCAGTCCTCCCTTCTTCCACTGCTCCTGCACTACTGCTAACTGAAGATGTCTGTTTGACGGGCACACTGCTGCTGCTCGGGGTGAGAGATATTGCTGTCATTTTTACCACATTTAAGGAATTCACATGTGGAGCTGGCACAACAGTCTTGATTGGGCTACTGGTAAAGAGCACCGTTGTGGGAGAGCGGATGGTGAGAGCACTGGTATTTGCTGGCTTCGGTAAGATCTGTGGATAGCGATGCCGGGCAGAGCGGTCACCAACTGGGCTGGCGGGAACGTTCTGGGGAGTCTTTGGTGACTGCTTGACTGATTGCATGTGCTGAGTGACCACCTGAACGTTGAGCGGGAGGACCTTGCTATCAGACGATCCCATAGGACTTGGAGACGTCACCAACTGCCTGGTCCTTGGCACCTGTAGACAGAGAAACAGAAAAGGTGTGGCGATGAAGCAAGAAGTCCCCAAAGCCCACAGACAAGCTCACCCTCAAGCATTTCAAAGGTGAAGGACAACATAGTTCAATACACCAAAGCTAATTAATGTTAGTTTGAAACAAAACAAGTTCTTCAATTATATACAAGATATTTTCTATTTTCTGCCTAATGACTAGCAAACAGATATGCAGCCTCAATTTTTAAGGCATGAGGTGCTTGGTCTACACAGTAGTTCTGGTAATGAAACAGTCATTCTCATAGAATCCTTCACCGCATGGAACAAAAAGATAGATATACAAAAGTTAAAGAGGAGAGGATGTGTTCAAAACACTGCTCATTGTTAAGGTTTCAAAAGCAAATTAAATACAAACAGAATATCAGGCAGAAAAATTGGCTCAACTATTAAAATCAACAACACAGCTAACATCTTAAAAACAAATAACCTTCCCTCCTCTGCTGCCCAGCTTTGTATGGCTGAAAGACAAAGATGTTCTATACTACAGACATCCATGCAAAAATAAAATTGTTGCCATCACTAAATGTGCCAGGCCAATGAGAGGCAATTCAGATTCCGCAATAGGGGCTGAGCAACCCACACAACTGGTGTCACCACTCTCCTCTGGTTAAACCTCATCTCAGGGGCAATTATTCTCACATATAACCTTAATTATTACAAGCTGAAATCCCACTGTCAAGGACTTCAAAGACAAACTTGACCTGTGCTATGTGATCAGAATTCTGTTGCTTCAATATCAATCCCAAAACTCATGGTATAACACAGTCATTGGTAGAGAAAGCATCAAAGGACCCAAGCCTTTGAACGGGAATCATTTTTCTATCCCACTGACACCGCTGCGTAGTTCCTAGCAATTCACAACCCTTTCATAAAATGGTTTCTCTAGAGAAACACTGAAGAGCGTTACCGGTATTGGGCTGGGGACAGCTGCCACAACAATGCCAATAGGAGGAGGAGACAGAATTGCAGGACTTCCATTAGATATACTGGTCACACCGTTGGTTGTGGTGCCTTCTGTTTTCTTTGCTGGAGACTCTCCTGGCAAAGGAGACTGCAGTTTCTGTTCTTGCTGCTTTTTCTGGATCTTGCGCTGCAACTGCTGCTTGGCATCAACAGGAGATGGCAGAGTTTTCACTTGTGGTTGAAAGGAATTACTTTCAGCAGTAGG
This sequence comes from Pedionomus torquatus, assembly GCA_013398155.1. Classification (NCBI taxonomy): domain Eukaryota; kingdom Metazoa; phylum Chordata; class Aves; order Charadriiformes; family Pedionomidae; genus Pedionomus; species Pedionomus torquatus. The sequence goes on from VZRU01017270.1 coordinate 217,068, forward strand.
TACAAAAGCTGAGGGCTGGGGGATCCCTTTTATTCCTGAACGCAAAAGAAGAATGTGTTAGAACCACACATACCCTGTCTGCTGTAGGGCCACTTCCGCATGTAAGCATGCAGAATACGTGGCAGGCATCTCCACAGCCACGCTGGGAACATCTCCTCTGTGAGGTGCTCCTGTCCGCTTCCTGCTAAAAAATCTATCCAGTGCTCCAGTTTACTTCCACATTTGTGGCAAAACCTTTATCTGTTAGACAAGCTGAGCATTAGCTGCTCAAATTCTGTGTACTGGCATCTTGTTTCTAAGAATTCTGAACTGAAACATTCGTGTCAGCAAAATTTAAAACCCAATGCGTTTCATTTAGCTGACAGCAGAGGGCAGCGGATATGTTTTAGATGTGGATCTACCGTGGTTTTGTTCTATTATAAATGTCTAAGGCAGCTTTAAAAATTAAAAATAATTCCAGAAACCTGTAGGTCTGTGTCACCGAGGAGCAGTTTTGAGTAGATGATATTCTCTAATGGCCAAGGCATTAAATACAATGGTCCTAATACCAACATGGATCACGACCTGTGTGTGATCAGGGATAATTGTGAAGGAAGGGTGAGAAGCGTCCAGAATAAAAAAGAAAGAAAAGGTGAAAAAGCTATAGAAGGGGAGAACATTTTTTCTGGAGACAATGCCTTTGCTGATCACAACCAAGCAAGTGGTGCTTCCAGGGAGAACAACAGGGAGTTAAGTCTCATCTGTGCAGCTGATACCTATTTTCCCTATAAAATCACATGACAGTTATAATCTTTTGTTTACCAACAGTCAGGAGGATTAGCGTGCTCTCTCTGTGACCAACTAACCCCATTGATCTGCCCTTCTAACAATTCTTCAACATCATTTCATCTGCACCTTGTAGGCTTCACAGTTTTAAAAATAACTCTTAATTATAAATGAATTGACACCATTCTAGGGCAAATATCTGGTTTTAGATACCCAGTACATGCTTAGGAACTGTGGCCTGGGAGCCCACCCTCTCAGCAGCAGTCTGTATGTACCATGAGAGCTTGAACACACAACATTGCTACACTTTCACAATTTTTTCTTCATAGAGTAGCAAAATGCCCAAATGTATTGCAATTACTGGAAAAAAAGTCATCTATGTGGGCTGAATACTGAAGGCAAGTAACATTTGTCAGAAAAAAAAAAGTCAGCAAATTTTTCTTCGAAGGTAAAAGTTTGCTTTCTCCTCTAGTAGTGCTCAGAAACACTGTCTTTCCTTGCGATAAAGAGGAATGGGAATATTTTATTTGCCATTCTAGAAAGAACTCTACTGAAAGGTTCTTTGACACAAACACATTTTGCTTGACAGGCCTAGGGAGAACTTCCCAGAGGGAAGTCTTGGGGGATGTTGTGCACCTGCACTTCCCTCCTCATCCTTCATTTTTGTAATTTACTTCATCCACAGCCACAAAAAAAAAACCCACTTTAAATGATTAAGTGACTGATTTTGAGCATGAAGAGGGAATCAAAGAACACAAAAGTAGATGCACAACCAACCGCATCAAATACAAGTCTTCCCAGAGACTGAATAGAACAGGATTTCATCTGACAGCAAGATACAAAATAATTCTTCTCTTTACCTCAACCCTTAACAAAGATTTGAAACAGAGTGCTGGAATCTCAGTAACATAACTGCCCCCAGAGAGGACTCTCCTGTCCCTTCCAACACCCCTCAAGCCCTTATATCTAATGTGATCAGTAACAACAGCAGCCGATATGCTCATACTACCAGACATTGATCAAATATCTCAGGAAAACTTGCATCTGACATATCAGAAATGCCTGTAAGAAAATCTGTTCTAGAGAGAAAATTAAGACAGACAATTGTTTCCAAATTAGGACAAGTTATCAGACGGAAACACAGCTACACCAGCAGTTTGTCTACAAACCAGCACTGTACTGGCACCAAACTCCTGATCTAGCAAAGTACATAAATTCAGCACAATTACTCACATGCCCTAAAGTGCTTTAAAAGACCAGGGTCCTCATCGGAGGAATAGGCGAATCACAAACTAAACCTGAGACCACTGTTTATTGTCATTCCTCTTTATCCATTCTACCAACAAGAAAAGTAATTTGCAGCAATGTGGACTAAAAATCATGTAAACACATGTTCAGTGCTCTGAGTCAGTGTTTGAAGTTTGCCCTGAAGTGTTCCCTCAAACCAATATGTTATTACTCAAAAAAAAAAAAAAAAAAAAAAAAAAAAAAAAAA
>VZRU01017270.1:219341-243631 GCA_013398155.1 Pedionomus torquatus
CCTATTTTGTTGATTCACCATTAAGTTATCTCATTACCTGCTGGTGCCCCTGCCATTACTGTTAGAGCTGCCATCGACTTGGTACCAATATAGTGACTTTTTACAAGGAAACGAGCCAGTTCCAAGACTGTATCAAAAGGCTGGCTCAGCACTTTCTGGGCCCATTCACAAACAAGCCGGCAGGCCGCAGACACAACTTCCTCATCAGCACTTTGCAGCTGCCCAGATGGCTCTGCCCCATCCAACTACAACAAACAAACAAAGGAGGAAAGGTTACTGTAATTAGTGAGAGCCATTAAGGCAAGAAAACAAAAACAGAGTAAACAATCAAAAATACACAAAAAATTGAGTAAGTACATTCACAGCTTTTCATGAAATTGGGAGAAAGAGATCATAACAACTGTATCTTTCAAAATGAAGTGTCTTAACATTAATTTACTGGTTGCTTCTAAATGCATTATATGGAGCTAGCATTTTTGGAAAAAAATTGCAGAGAGAATCCTCAAATCCGGACCATCAAGAACAGATGATACTCTCTGCATCCAGAGTCTTGCCAACTTAGCAGCCGCTGTTACCCAGAAACTGCTTCTTTCACTGGGTTTACTCTTCCCAAGCATTCACTTTNAGACCATCAAGAACAGATGATACTCTCTGCATCCAGAGTCTTGCCAACTTAGCAGCCGCTGTTACCCAGAAACTGCTTCTTTCACTGGGTTTACTCTTCCCAAGCATTCACTTTTTTTTTAAAAAAAAAAAACAAAAACAAAACAAACAAAAAAAAAAAAAAACAGTAAAACCAAAACAGAATCAGAGTTAAAAAGATGTAGCTTGTGGGTGGTAACGCTGTGAAAGTCTGCTTCACCTCCTAAATTTGTTTTTTTAATAGCACTGCAATTTGTTCTGAACTTTATAGAAAAATATCAAAGAATGATTCAGAATATAAGTAAATAAAAAGCTTCAAAAACTACACAATTCTTTACTTTGTTTTGAAAACTTCAGACAGAAAGCCAACATAATAAATATTAATTTGCAGAAATACATATAAACAAGCAAGTATATATCATACCCCATCTCCAGTTTTATGAAAGTCGAGGTTGGGCAGTGTTGGCATATGCACAAAAGCCTTCTTCCTCAGTCCACTGTAGCAATATGTGAACAACAATTAAGGTCTGAATTGTCTCTGCTTGTTGGCTGGGGGATGGAAGGGAAGGGCAGTAATTCCTCTGATAACCCTCAAACTTTTTGAGCAAACTCAAGAACAGATCTAAGAATTACTGCTGTTACCATGGTCTCACAGACAGCCAGAGCCCACAGCCTATACACAGCTGCACTCTTTGGCAGGTCATTGGCCTTCTCCATCTACACAGAGAAGCAAGTGATGCTGGGTGTGATGAATTTCATTTGATGACTTAGAAGAACCACTGAATCATGCGAAGTATTTCAATTAACTATTCAATATTTAAATCATTAACATAGATTTGGACTAAACTCCCTTCCTAAACCAGGCCTAACACAAGATGGAGAATACATTTCCAAAGGTAGGTTTTCCTTTATTATGCCTCTTTTTGCTAAATGTTTTTGGTATTTCCTTCTCCTAAGGGACTTCCATGAACTGAAGAAGTTTCCAACAACAAGATAAAGTGACTGACATTTCTTCCTAAGATTTCACACCATTTTTGTGGCTCTCTCCCCACCCATGATAACTCTTCTGCTGTAAAAACATGGACAAAAATATCCAGATTTGTTCTTACATTGATCTCATCAAATCAGTACACAAAAATATACTCCCTCCACTACTCTTACTCACTTGTTTATAGTTCTAAAAATCAAATCAGCCTTTTTTTCCTCTCCAGTGTTACTCTGGGTGTTCACATACAGTATCTCTTCTGTGACACACAGACCCTTTTCAGGATCACTAATTTTCACATTCTGTAAATATGTCTGTATTTCTCCTTCCTAGACCATGGAGTTTGCATTTGCTTGCATTAACCTGGATGGAGCATAATTACAGTAAAATAAATGTAAGGAGGTTAGATACTGAGCTAAGTGTGAGATAAGGTCACATTTTAATCATTCTGAATTAGAAACGTAGGGAACAGAACTGAAAGAGATCCCCTGGGTCAAGCTACAGTTACATTATAAGATTTCGTCCTCAAAACTTCTCCAGCTCTATCCAGAACATCACTACTAAGTTTCAGACTCCACTGCTAGATAAATGATATAACACTTCTTAAATACCCCATTTACTAGTACAGGGAAGGCATTTTTCCCAATATGGAAGTCAAACAATTCTGAGCTGCCCACTAGCATTTAGTTCTCCCTGTAGGTGTGTGCTTCAAGAGAGACATTGGCAAAGGCCAGTCTTACAGCACATCCATACCTTTACTGCCAGTTCTTTCGACTGGTTTTTAATTAGAACCTACAAGCATTTTGATACCTTTCAGCCTTTTAATGCTCTCCCTCCCTTGCTTAACTGCAGTGGCTGAGCCTACCCAGCACCTCAGAACAGAGCAAGAGTCAACCCTGGGGGATGCAGCAGGTATTATATTACTTCACAATAGTTTGTAAGGATTCTCAAGGGCAGGTGTAACTGTCAACTTGGAAAAGACAAAATTTGTGCTGATAAAAAACCTATTTACTTTGAAAATCACTGTTTCTGTTTTTTAACAGAACAACTCAGTATGCTAAAAATGAGATGAACTGCAGCTCAAGAAAAACTTGAAAAAGGTTCACATGCTTGCAGCCTTTAGACTTGATTATTGCATTTCTTTCTTAGTGGAGCCTCTTGCCCCCTACACTGAAGCAGCAGAACCACTAGTGGTTTGTCTTCTTGGGTTTACAACTGACTTTTAAATTACTGGTGTGCATAAGTATTAAATAAAAGCAAGAAATGTTCTGGTATCTCTGAGCTGCACTACCACTAAAATATTAGTTACTGCACATATAAGGCAAGTTCCTTTATTCCAGTATCTCTTAGTCCCTTTGCACTAAATGATAAAGCTGCTTTGATTCCTTGCTGCTGTGACAACTAAGCACCTGAATCCAAATTTAAGTACTTGTTCTCGAAGTTGTATCTGACAACCTAACACTACCAAAATCAATATTTTTTACAGAATGTTGGGAAAGTGTCTGTATTGTTATTTAACGTTACTTCTATGTTTAGCTAGTAGTTAAGCCATAATGACAGATGTGCAAGGCAGGCAAGTGCAGAAGAAGTTACTGAGAAGTGTTCTAGCAAAGGATATTTTGATTTGCCTCTTGTGCCTAGACGACGGGCCTTCATATTCGGAAAGACGTTTTTCATGATCTTTCCAAAGTCAGCAGCACTTAATGGGTGGTAGCCAAGATTGTCACAATAGCTCCTGCAACAGAGAAAAAAAGCGTGAATGGAATTTAAGTTTATACCAGAGGCCAGCCTGCATGCTAGGCTCCATCAAACATTTTCAAAAGAAAACACTTATACCCATCCATATTTAGAACCACATTTAACATTAATGAAGCTATCCACAACGAATTGAATGCATTAAAAATGTATAAACAGAGCTATTAATATCATAGTTTTTGCCTTGTTCTCTACTGAGTTCAAAGAGAAGTCATGTGGAGACATAACAAGTAGCGGCATTATCTAGAGCACAGATAAGATTTACTCCACAACTTAGTTTGAAGCATATGGTTCAATTCACTTATTTGAGGACATAATAAAAGCAGAGATGTTGTTCTAGCCAGAAGTACAGTTTGAGCGCAGTGAGGCCTGAAGTCCTGCAGGAATATTCAAAAAGCAGTATGAAAGACATTTCTCAGTGTCCAGAGAAAGATTCTGCCTACACAATCTCAATTTAAGAGAGTTTAACAGAACTTAGTTTAATTAAATGTATCTTACCAGAGAACCAGCTTCAACTTTATAGGTGTACCATAAACATGTACTGAGGATCCAGCCCTCTTACCACTGTACCACTACTGAACTGTGACAGCTGCTTAATTACAGACACCCTTTAACAGTCCTAAATTAACAGATTTCAATTGCCTCAGCAAATGTAGATCTTTGTGCGACCTGATGATATAGGGGAATAAAGCAACAGAAGGTTAATTATTTTGATAAGTTTACTTATTCCAGTAAAATGGAGACTGATAATCTGTTTTCAGTTCTCAAAAACAGCAGAAGTGATTTTGTTTCAACATCTATCTCAGATGTACAAACATCTGAATATTTAAAAAATACCTCCTCGAGGCAGAGAACAAGAATAGTTGATTTCACTACAAAATGCGAATGTCCTGGAAAATCAGAAAGGTGTGAAAGCAGAAGAGAAAATCAGAAACTGGTCTGTAAGGTTTACCTACGCAGCAAGTGCTTAGGGCTGCACAAAAACACGAATGCCACATTGCCTTTTGTTCAAAACCCAGATGTTAATGTGCTGAGGCCCAAAACATACCGGTAAAATACTCTCATTCAGATTTCCTACAGTCACAGTCAGCACCAGACAGCAATGACCTCCTTTCCCGTGAGAAGCTCTACCAGCAGCACATGCAGACACCGCGCCTCTGTGACTGTCCACGATCCTGGGTGGGCTTGGGCAGGAGAACAATACCCTCACACACTATGCTGCCTGCTACGCTAATCAGGTACAAACAAATCTCTGCTCATAAAGGAAGGAAGAAAGAAGAAACAGTTGTTTAATTCCCAGCATCACCCAGTTAAACCAGCAACAATTAGCAATGGCTTCTGCATCCAAGTAGCCAGTCAAAATGTCTTCTCTGAAAACTGTAGATCTATAGAAAGCAGTATGTATTTTTTGAGATGCTTCCACTGCGTTAATTTTCTCTGTAAAAATGCTAGTTATTGCAGAGCAGTATCTGCTGCTTTTGCCTTGGCTGTACGTAGGTGTCCTCCACCTGGAAAGCACTACCACAAATATAATGATTTTGACGATGACGAGAAGCAAGACTTATGCTATTTGGTCCCAACATTTCCCTGCAGGGCTTGTATGCCCTCTTCCCCCCGCTACTGGGCCACACTGGCCAGACCAGGAGATGCGGCCTACAACCTGGGATACAGTCAGCCATTAGTCCAGTTTCTGTATGAAACTCCAAGATTTTTATCCAATTTATATATCAACATATTTCATTTCAATGCCTGTCAGTCAGTCACAGAATTTAGATTCTGGACATCTCCCTGTAAAGTTAATACAAAGGAATATTTTCTTCTGCCTCACTGCGCCCTCTGTGGAATCAGACATTACTTTACACGTAACAGATAGATCTCTGTGCGCCTTTTTTTCTCTTGTAACTTTGCTCTGAAAATTCCTAAAAGGTGGGTCTGTCGTTTACCGATGCTGATTACAGGACTTAAGAGTCTGAATTTCTCTGCCACAGTCAGCAGAACCTTTGACTGAAACTCAACAATATCAGCAAAACAAAATAAAAAAACCCAACCAGGAGTAGGGACCTACCAATCAATCGACTTTAAAGTTAAAATTATTCCTTTTCTGGGAGAAAATAAATAAATAAAACAGGAAAAAAAAATCAGTTCCTCAAGTCTAGCACATCTGTTTCAAAACAATTACTTGCAGCAGCAAAATATACAGATACATGGTCCTGTTGTACCCATCCTGGCAGCTCCTGTAAGCTCATGATTTCTGAGCTATTATTATTATTATCATGTACTTCCAGATTTCAGACAGATCATCTCATGTGGCCCCTCCTCCTCCTGGCTCAGCCGAGAACCCTCCATGTCCATCTGTGGTCTCTCATTGACTTGACAACACATACCAGGAGTCTCTTCCCTGAAGCTCTTCTCTCTGCTACTTGCACTCTTGGCACGTCGCTGAGCCCAGGAGCTGTTTTGCTTATTTGAAGGGTGGGTGGGAGACAGATGGGGGGAGGGAAGGTCTACGCTGAGACAGCAATGATGATGGACACACAGTTGCTTATGATCCACCACATGAGAAGCAGAAAAGACCTTTGTCTGGGGGGAGGGTAAGACCTTCAAATTAAATGTACTCAAGTCGGAAAATATACTGGGAGTGCACCTGAATTAAACTGCAGATAAGATTAATCAAAAAGCCAACAGAGACAGCCAGGCTCTGCAGCCCAGGTTACACAGTTTTCTGGGCAGAAAAAACATTATGAATAGCAAATAACAAAGAATCTATTGCATGAAATGAAATAAAGACCTTGGCTTATCCAATCCAGCAAAACCAATGGTCTCTAAAAATGGGCTAGAGCAAAGAACCTTAGAAGAGGTGGGCTCTCATTAAGCTGATGAACAATGCCAGCACAGAAATGAGTCTTAAAAATCAAGCAGGATGAAAACCAGATGTCTGAAACCCATTAGAGAAATTAAATTAAACATCAAACTCCCAAAAGCAGCAGCAGAGGTGGGAAACAACTGCTTTAGACAGAGTTTGATCAGCTCTTAAAAGGAATATAGAGGCAGTTGCTTATGACAGAGGACTGGACTTTGCAACACAACAGGTTCCATCGCACACTAATCAGGGAGTTTTACATAAAAACACTGGTTAAGTGCTATCAAACAAGATCAGTATGTATCTTGTGTCTTTTATTTGTTTAACAGACATGGGATTCCTATACCTAGTGCCCACTTCTGCGGTAGCTTCTGAATATTCTTCTTCTAACTTGTTGGTTAACATTCCTAACACTTGGTGCACACAATCTATGTGTCAGGTGGCATCAAGGTGGCCTAACAGCCAGTAAAGCTTAATTAATAATTAATGATTTACAGACTGAAGAAAAGAGATACAGAATGACTCAAAGACCTCATACTCCATATTAAGCGTATCAGGTGCATCTTCAGGGCACCAAACTTAAATATGAATGACTCTCTTCACTTGCATCACTGCTGTAGAAGCAAGATAAGAGGACCCAAGTGTTTACTGAAGGCTCAACAAATCACTTTGTGGGCAGATAGGGATTTTGTCTGCATAAGTACTGCAGGACTGCACTTAACTCAAAATCCTAATTCTCTTAACTCAGCTAAGCCTACACCTAGCTGCCTCCAGAATGGCATTTACTAATGGGGAGAAGACACTCAAATAAAACTGACTTGTAAGAAAACATTGAAGGGATTTGATGGCAAGCAGCATCCATTCTCTGCAGGCTCAGTAACATGTCAGGCAGGTCCCCATGAGTTCCTCTGTTATTTTCCAGGCTGTTTTCCCCCCACAGCTCCCAGAGGATGCTGGCAGAAAAACTGCGTGTGCCCAGCTTCTTACAGCTCTATCTATTCAGTCAGTGCAAGTGGCATCATAACATCAACAAGGAAGGTGAACTAGCTCTCATCTTCCTCCTCTTAAATTCACCTGCAAGCCCTCAATCTTCCAATGTGGTACTGCTTCATATTTTGATGCAGTTTCCATTTATTTTCTCCTTTTCAAAAGGGAGATCCATTCACTTTTATCTGGTTTGAGATGTGAATTCACAAATAAATGAACAAGTAAGAAAACAGAAGGAACAGTCACTACACTGAGTAAGTTCAGTGAGAAGAGGCTACTGAAACATGGAGGAGCTGGAAACACTATCAACACTTGTCAATGGTCGACTTGTATGGAGCACAAGCTTCTGTCTTTCCCTCTTCATAGGAAAAAAAACAACAAACCACAACACAAAATCCCCATGAAAGGTGACAACAGAAGCCTGCTAGTTTTGCAAGATTTTGACCAAAATTTACAGCAGGAACTGAGATGCGGGTACGATGCAGCACTCTCTGAAGCCCTGTACTTTCATTTATACATGCAGACTGCATAAGCTCACTCACTGTGAGCTCATGCAACATCTATCTTTGCACACTGAGGAGAGAAATGCTAACTTGTTAATAAGACAGAAGAGAATTTTGAGAGCCTTTAACATCCTTAGTAAAGAAAAACGGCTTATCAGAACTAACTCTCTTGTCTATTTATATGCCCGTTCCCCACCTCCCCCTCCAAGACTATGTCTCCTTTGGTGTGCAAGAATAACTCATGAAAATATTCAAAGAAACTGAATGTTTTAAAAACAGAACAGATGCTTTCAAAGGAGAACAGATTCCAAACATTTGATATTTTTCCTGAATATTTGCTTACCACCCTTATTTTGTTAGGAAAAAAAAAATACAATACACAAATACTTGATGCAGCTACACAAAAGCCATCCAAATTTCACACTCCACAATCTGTAGATGATGATTTTTCCGGGCATCTGCAGCTTGGCACAGCATGGAAGCCAAGCAGATTTGTTGCTGAAGCAGGCCATAAATTATTTAATAAGAAATATATTTAAGAATAACGCTTCCATCTCTCTCCCGCACAGCAGCTGCCGCTGTTGCTGTGTCTGTGCGAGCGGCTGCTGCACAGGGATTGGCCACCCCGGCACGTCTGTGCCATTGGCTATATTTCCAGGCTGCGTCACCACTCCAGACGATGGCGAGATTTCAGAAATAGGTGTGTGCATGTTTATCAACCCCAGGCAAGCGAATGCCATCATGTTTCAGCTCAGAGTAAAAAACTTGAGCCGAGAGAGTTAATTAAAAGGAGGTATTTGCAGAAGGCAACCTTGCAATAAGAATTACTAAGGGCTGAATCCTGTAGGCACTTAGGAGGTGAAGGGATTCAGCCCACTGCAAATTACTGTAATCGTTCAGATTATGAAAATATTCATACTAGATCATAAATCTGTTATTCATCTTCAGGCAACTGGGCTGAGGACGATTTCCCCCTCATTGCCCCATGGGGAATGTTCTGTAAATGAATTCAAATCCAACTTCCGCCAGACAGCTCCATCTCCCTTGCTTCTAATCGCTTTCTCATTACATGGTAGCTTTGAGACTTGACAACACAGTGGCCTTGGTTACTGGTTTCATACATATTCAGATATATTGTGCCTCTGTAGAAATAAGGTTTGCCGCAGGAAAGTCCAATATTTATGCACTATTCTGGAAAGAAAGGTGTGATGGACTAGACCTTATGTGCAAAACTGCTGCGTGTCCAGCTATTCAACCCTTCTTCCTTGTTAAGGCAGTCATATATGTATGTATATACAAGCAGCTAAAAGGTACTGTAAGGTGGTAACTTGTGCTTTTTACCAGTGCTGCTCTCTCCACAAAACAAAACTATTATTCGTACAGATAGTTACTTGTTAAGATACATTTGTACCTTTCCTTCAGCATATGTAACGCACAACCTAACCACCACAGTCTTACCTTCAGTGGCAGTAATAATGAATACAGTTTGCCTCACTGTAGCTAGAGCATTCTCAGGTACAGCAGTACTTACAACCTGGTTCTGCTCTACCCACTTGTACATGCACATCAGAGAAGAACCTGTAGGGCCAGTGTCACAGAACTATCTACACTGACTAAAGCAGTGTGTACGGATTCAGTTTGGAAGCACTCACTTGTATTCATCATAAACCTCCTGCTTGGGAAGGGATGTCTCAGGATGCTCTTCCAAGGTGTTCCGTATCCACGAGAAGGCGTGCATCTGCTGGGCACGGCTGGACGACATGGAGATCTGATCGCTAGTGAAAGAAGCAGCATTACTGATGAAGACTTAGCTCCATAGCTCCTCCTCAGTTACAAGACTTAATAATTGTTTGCTTACACAGGTGAAGAGACACCTGAGAGAACAAGGGCCAGTACCTCAGACATTTAGCTACTCTCCTTGAGGTGTAGGCAGCAGTTACCTCCCTCTTTCATCCACAATTTAACAGACTCCACCCTCCAGTTCTTTGCTGATACATAGTTATGAGTAGACAAGGATGGCTAAGAGTTCACCTATTTCCCTCTTAAATGTACTGTTCCTTACTGAGCACCTCTGAGCTTTTGCCCACTCTGTTTGCCAGCTGCCCTTTGGAAACACTCAGCTTTCCCAGCAGATGCTCAGAGTGCTTCCTGTAGGCACCTGCCTGCCTATAACCATCCTACTGGGAACATACACTAATTTTGGCATCTGCAGGTTAGTTGTCTAGATCATCCTTTAGTCAAACAAATGAAATTTTACCAGAAATATCATAAGTTCTTTCTTTCCACTTCCCTCCCCCTATTTGTTTTGCTATATTATCACTTCCTACATAAAAAATGAAGGAACAATCAGACTTAGGCTGCAAAACACTTTCTCCGATGAGACTTGCATTTTAGGAGGTTTATATTTACAAGCTATTAATGCACTAAAGATTCCAAAGTTAAAAAAAAAAACCACAAACAACAAAACAGTCTTCAGGAAAAGAAGAGTCCTTTAATGCTTAATAAAGGCTCCTTCTGCTGCAATGCACGTCACGTGAATGGTTCCCCAGCAGATAAGTGCCACAGAAAGTAAGTTTTCAGTATTAGCTCCCCACATTTACCCATTCCCAGACATACCTTTTGTCTCCATTGTTGGGACCCGAAGGCAGCTGAAGGTAGAGGTAGAGTTTCTCTAGGTCTGTAAACTTCTCAACTTCTTGCTAGATAACAAAGGTGTTTTGGTTAAAAAAAAAAGGTGGGGGGGGAGGCAGGGGAGAAAAAGCAAACAATAAGAGTTGAGTTTAACAGCTAAAAACTGTCATCTGACAGAGTATTCCTAAATAACACAATTTTAAACAAGACAATATGAACTTATGTGAAAGAATGTGACTGTGAGCACTCTGGGACTAAAAACGTGACTTTCTATGTTATTTGCACATCATCACACACTAGAAAACACTGGTCACCATTACAAAACTCATATGCAACAAAAGCAGAATCTGGAAAAATGTCAATAACAGATCATTTCTGTAACCTGACAGGTAATAAGAAAACTTTATCTTCTCAGAGCACACATGAAGCACCTCTGAGAACATAGCATCAAAAACCAGCTATGCTGTGGTAACAGGATGTCAGACCTGATCCTGTGATCCACTGTATACTATCAGTTAAGCGTCAGATAAGTCAATGAAGATATTTTAAAAATCTATCTACATACATACGTATTTTTTGTTTCCTTTGGAAATCAGAGTTGTTGAACAGCTAGTGAAGACAAGCCATTCAGTTCACATGAATCTCAGTGATGCTGGACTCCTCCTCCAGAGGATACCAGCTGAGCTATTTTCCCAGGTGAGAGTTTTACCTGGTGTATGCAAACAGTGATTGCTACCTACAAACTAGCTTCTGGTCATCTGAAACCAGCTGCAGGGACTTAGAAACCCAAGGAGGATTGTTGTAACATGCTCAGGCCTGCTCAGCAGCAGCACAAGTAATGCCATGCAGCAGGGAGCAAACAGGTCCTTCTTCAGGAAGATGCTGCAGAAGCAAGGCATGAAGGAGTGCACCATCAGCGCAGAGTGAAAGACTCATTTGATCCCTTTTTAAGTCAAGATGCAGCTTTTAGATTACAGTTAATTATCTTTTCCTTCACTGGTGTCTTACCACGAAAAGGAAGACAAAAGAAGAGAGCAGGACCGACAGCTCCTGGCTGCTTAGTTCAGCGATGAGCAGCACAGAGAGCAGGGGAACTAAAAACCTAAACTTCACTTCAAACCTGGGTTCCCTATCTGTCCCCATCATCTCCAGACTCACCTCGCTTCAGCTGGCACACAATTAACAGCAGCGCTAGAGAGAGATGAGCTCCCACTTCCCCTCAACTGGGGACAAGGCAGGGGTCCCTCCCTGACCCTGGGCTCTGGGCAACAAGCCCACGACACACCACCCAGGGATGGGTGCTGGGGCTCGCTAAACCCCACCACAAAACTGCTCCACAGAACTGGCCGCCAGCAACGTGACAGGCACCCTCAGAGCCAAGAGAAATGCTTCCAGCAGCAGCCAGGTAACAGACACTGGATTTGTTGCTTTTATAAGCTGCAGCAAACCACAACACTTGCGTGTTGGGTTTTTTCCCCCTGACAAACTTCTGAAATTTGCTGACACTGACTTCTGTGTGGCTGTACAGCAGTTTACACAGCAGTGGTGCTCAGACCACCAAATAGCCAGAGAGGTATTTCTTGCTGGGTGTATTTTGTTGAATTCTCTGTTCTTCCTTTCCAGCATAAATCGCAGCATTTGGACTGGTGGGTTTTCCTTTATCAAACCCATTATTGAAAAGATGAACACTCTTCAAAGAAAGAATTTACAGAAAATCAAGCATTTATTCATGGAAAGAGAGAAATCTAGCAACGGAAAGAAAATTTGCACTTGTTTATTCAATCTCCTCCTCTTCGAGGAAGCAAGCTGCTTTTTGTTTTGAAGGGCAAATGCCAAAGCAGCACACAAACGGACACGTTTTGGGTGAGATCACCTTGCACGGGAAGTGCTAATCCATGCGGCAAAAGCATCCCAGGCAAAACAAAAAATCCCCGATGACTCTGACATTGAGGTAGAAAATAACCTCTCACTTCCAAATCTAACATGCTCGAGTGAGACATACAGTGAGATTTCAGAATAAACATTAAACCTTTCATCAAAACCCACTGAAGCCATCTCAGTGCTTACTGCAGTTGGAGCCATTTCTGTGGGGTCCTGGCAGAAGGAAGGGGCTGCGTGGAAGGGCCTGAGCCATGGAGGCTCTGCAGGTCCCACCCATCGAACCCCCTAATTAAAAACAAAAACCACAACAAAACCCCTAAACGATCTGTGTAGAGAAAAAGATTGACTTGGACTACACTAGCAGAGCCTTTTCTAAAAGGATGCAAGCCAACAACTCTCATCAGCAAAACTGAGGATTGTGACTTTCTCACATCCTCAGCAGCAGCAGTTGGAGGGTGATGTCCTCTTACTGTCTGCACCCAAACCCTGCTCCCCTCCGTGCCTGGCCCCCAGCAGCACTCTCTGCCCAGCTCCTCCGGCCTCCAGGGAAGGCTGCAAGCAAGCCCCAGGGAGTCAAGACCTCCTCAAAACTGGAGAGTTAACATGCAGCCAGGAATCACAGGCAGTTCACGAAGGTAATCCTACCTGGGTGATAATTAGATAAACCTAAGCTTATTAGATGAGACTGAATCTATTTAGAGAAAATCATCTTAAAACTAAAGAAGTGGCAGCCTAGGGATGCAGTGTGACAGTCACTGCACGCAGATCCAGGAAACATCATGTTTCATTTAATTTATAGATCTGTTTAACATTATATTTTGTTTAGGCTGTTTGCAATAAAAATATTTCTAAAACTCTCAAAACTTGGCTTACAACCTCTGTAAGTACAATCTCTTCTTCATCTCAGCTGACATCCACCAGTTCTCAGTGCTAAAGGTCTGATAATAACTGCTACAGCAATTGTTCAGAGTATCAAAAACTTCCAAATTTCTTAATGCAATCAGAAAAGAATTTGGGCAAGTGGGGGACATTTCAGCTGGACTACTGACTAAGAAGAAAAAGATTCATTCATCCTGAGTTTTCCTGCATACTAATGTGGATGTATATGGAAATGAGTAAAAAGAAACAAGAACACAAAATATATGACAAATTTTCTCCACCACCATCCCCCAAATAGGTCAATAGCGTGGAAAAAAATAGGTCAATAGAGTGGGAAAGAGCTGCAGCATCAAAAGCAAGACTGCGATGCTGGCATCATCTTGGCCCGTTAAAGCTTATGCTACAGTAGCTTTAAAACCCATACAGAATGTAGAATGTCTGGGGAATCCTTTTCCACTCCTTAAATTGATCTAAGTAAAATTTTTGCTTGAAGTTCCTGACCTTGATTGACTGGTTCTATCAAATCAGACAAAGACTGTCTAATTCTCCAAAGGCTATTTATAAACCCTATTTCTTGCAGCTGCATTAGAAAAACACATGAAAATGCTAAACTGCTTGCAGGGCTGAGGTGTAAAGCCATCACCAAGCACCACCTCTGTTACTCTTGTTCTTCACACATCATATTTATCTCCAGTAATTGGAACCACATTATATAAAGGAAGATCCAGTGAAGATGGGGAGCAAGCACTGTTCATACTTATTTTCAAAACCTGTCTTCAGTTTTGCCGAAAGTATATCAAGTACTCAAAATATTTGAGTGATCTTGTATTCTGAGACAGAAGAACTGAGGACAGAAAATTAGAAACCTCAAGTCCCAGCTAAGCAAAGATTTTTCAGTAATACAGAAGAAATCTCTGATATTTTTGTTTTGACAGTTACCAAATATATGTAGTTCACTAAAAAAACGCATAAAATAAGTAGCAAACAAACCAGAGATCCATTTCTATTTGCATTATTAGTGGCCACGTAGGCCTGCTCCAAATGAATCTGTCCTTTTGCTGCCTAAAACAGACACAGAAAAAGGATCTCGTAGGAACAGAAGCAACTTACTTTTTCATTCTAACAGGCACTTTGACTGAGCAAACAGCTGTGGAACAAATCCGAATGGCTAAAATGTTGTGGGTTGGGGTTTTTTTAAAATGAAAACAGCAGGTTTTGACATCTGCTACCATTCTGAGAGACACGAGTTAACTAGACACTGAAACTTTTCGCATCACCAAGAGACAAAGATCAGTTCAATACAGAATGTGGTTAAGGACTTCATCTGTATTAGAGGAAACATGAGTTTATTCATGTTCCGGCTTGAACCGGATAACGTGGAGATTTGAATGTGAGCCTCCAGGGGCACAGATCATCATTTAAGGTTTCCCAGCCTTGGGAACATTTTCCCTGACTGCTGATCTACAGTCAGGTGACAAATGTCAGCGAAGTTTCGTCCTAAAGTTGTCAAAAGTCATTACGATGGGGAAACTCCAGGGAATGTGCTTTCTCTGGATTGTTTCAAAGAAGAAAACATTTAGGCAGGCCAAACCTTAAATAAGGCAAAGAAAGAATATACTAAAGCACAAGTAGCAGAGTTACAACTTCTGTAATGAACATAGTGGGAAAAGGGCATTCAAATTTGAACTATTTCGTATTCCCACAGTGAAGGCAGAATTATTTCTGCCCTCAAGTTCTGATGAAGAGAAGCTGAAGGCTGAGGGCACTGCTGCAAGCCTTTTGCAAGACTACTATTTTAAAGAGTATAGACTCATCTTAATATCTCTTTCCACATTATGAGTATTTATAGATAACTATACCTAATTGAAGTAAAAAAGGCTATGGCAATGAAGCTTGCGCCTACTGGCACGCTGGTTCTGAAACTTGTCATACTTCAGCAGAACAAACATCTATTATTTAACAACCAAGCTAAGAATAGCAAAGTAGTCAAGTAATCACCTCCCTAGTCTGTGAACCAAGAAACAAACACAACGGTTAAATAATTTGCTCAAGGTCAGATGGTTTGATGGAAATATGATCAGGACAGAAAATAGCTAGTACTTGAAAGAGAACCTACAAGAGAGCAGGAGAGGGACTATACTTGGAAGTGTTGTGATAGGACAATGGGTAATGGTTTTAAACTGGAAGAGGGGAGAAATTCTTTCCTGTGAGGGTGGTGAGGCACTGGAACAGGTTGCCCAGGGAAGTTGTGGATGCCCCATCCCTGGAAGTATTTAAGGCCAGGCTGGATGGGGCTTTGAGCAACCTGCTCTAGTGGGAGGTGTCCCTGCCCATGGCACGGGGGTTGGAACTCGATCTTCAAGGTCCCTTCCAACTCTAACCATTCTATGATTCTATAAAGCTGCTACTAAATACATTTGATGTTCTTTATCTGAACAGAAGCAAAAAAGTATTTCAGGTGCTAAATATTCCAAACAAGCCCTAAAAACCACATGACAGCTTGGTCCTGACAGTGTCCAAGCAGAGCTGCCAAAGCTTCCTGGAGCTTCTGCCCACCTCCTGTCAGGCCAAAGTGACAAGCCACCACCTTTTCCGCAGCAGGACCAAGGCACACTGCTCCAACAGACCTTGCATGCTGCTGCTGCCCACACTACAACTGCTCCAGCCCTCGGCACCTTCACTTTTCACAGCAATCAATCCAGCACTCCCTTTCACCAGCACTGACCTCTTTTCAGAGGACCACAGAAAGAAACCTTAACCTTCTTGCTGAGAGATTATATAGAGCATACCATTTAAAAAAAACAGGTTCAAGAGTTCACTTAGTATGCAGCAACAAATAGAACAAGTGAAGTCATAAGAGAATCTACTGCTAGACATGTTTACTACAGTTAAAAAGATGTTATAATGAATTTTTAATGGCTGTTTACACCACAATTCTTGCTAATTATCTTTTTTGGATTGCACAGCATACAATGATTTTCTTATGATGTTCCAGAAACTGACATTATGTCAGAATGTAAGCGGTGCAATATAACAAGTAAAAAGCAGATAACTTGGTCTCTTATATGAGTAATTGCAGCCCCATTGCCCTTATACTAGCTGTTTTCCATAGTCTTCTGTTGCTTGCTACCTCCCCAACAACCTCACCTCAGCTGCTTCTTCCTTTCTTTCTTGCTAGGCAGTGTTGAACTAGGCAGCCTATGAGCCAAAGAGCATTTGTGTGCAGCCCTGCTTGGTCCTACCAAACACAAATTGCAACAAGCATAGTCAGATTTTTTTCTATTAGCATTTTTTCTTTTAAGATTGCTAGCAAACTGATCGAGTTTAATTGCTTGAAGGTATCATCAGCACCTCCCGATATAGCTGAAAGCTAGTCCCCATTAGTAAGAAGGGAGATGAGGTACAGACACTGTCCCTTTATGCTTCTTGAGGGCTCTGCACAGGTTTCTATCTGAACCAAACATGTAAGAACGTGCACTTTAAGAGAAAGTTCTGACCTGCCCATAAGCTTGGAGTTGGACTCTCTGCAGGCAGCTGGTATCCCCATCACAGGGCTGCTCCTGACAAACTCATATACGTTCTATCAGAAAGGCAACCTGCTCACCTACCTCCCACAGAACAAAATTAGACAGATCTACAAGGAAGCTCCAAACAGGTTGTTTAGAGCTATACAGGCATGGCCTTTTAAGTTTAACATACTTATAGGTTCTGCCTTGCAGCTCAGCTCACAGCTTTCCAAAAGCACATAAAAATGCAGAAACCATTTTGCCATAATTAAATATAATTCTTATTTCCTGAAACTACTCTGATCTTGGATTTTCTTTTTTAAACTACCTGAACAGTGTTAGATCTACCTTTTGCTAACCTAGAGCGGCCTTTCCACTGTTGACAAGGCTCCTCTGAACTCACCAGCAGGATAGACAAGGAAGCATCTGGAACAGAAAATCAGACCATCAGGTCACTGCTGCTCTGTTCCAAGTCAAGCCATGGAGACTGCTTTGCATCCAAGAGCACTAGTCAGAAAAATAGCCTGTCCACCTGACAGGTGAGACCTACACAAATGAATGGGCTCATACAAACTGGTAACCCCCACCTCAGTACCCCAGGTCCACCAATCTGCAGAATTCAATGCAAGAATAGTCCTAGTGTAATTTCATTTTCTTATAACAGATTTCCAAGAAGCAAATGATCAGTTAACCCCATACTTACTTCTCCAATGCTAATTAGGAACACCTACCCCACTTCCCATTTTTCACCACAGGAAAACCTGGTGTTAAAAGAGTTTTACAAATGCAATTTGCCCTTTTGCCGCTGAAGACTCACATGTAAAAAGATCTTTAAGATCATAAGACACCTGGCTTTGTGTCCACAAATGTCAATGAGGAGCAAGTGAGCAAATGTGACATTTTGTATTGCTGTTTTAGTTGGATGCATCCAAGAAATATTAAGCACAGACAAAATTAGGTCCAAAGTTTGCTTGCAATACAACAACACAGCTTACTTTAAACCTCTTACCACAATAAATTGAGACAACATTTTAAGGAAAGAGAGTCGAGTGTCATCTGAACTAGCCTTTGAAAATGTGACTTTAAGGAGTATTCTTATTTAGCTCAGCAACACAGTTCAACAGATTCTGTTTGATAGTATCCAGATGCTTGTCTGTGTCATCTTTCTATCTCACCCGCTGGTGCTTCTGGATGAAATGCCGAAAGTAAAAAGTCAGAATAGGCAGTTCCTCCCAGTCTTAAGATTTATGAACTCAGACTCTCAATTTAAATAAACTCACAGACTGCTCACTATTAAAAACAAACTAATACAACCTTTTTCTGAGGTAGTGCTAGATATTTGCTTCCCAGAAATAATCTCTTATCACTGTCTAGATCCTGTTATTTTAGTGCACAAAGGAAGATGTTTATGCATTTCAAGGGCTTTCCTTCTTCAAAAAAATGTATTATCTCTCTGTCTGAAATAGTACAGCAGAGCTAACAGGACCTGCATTGTCGCACATTTCTGGGGAGGTACCTGAGATGGTGTGCAAGTTTTGAAGTTAACAAGATTTTAGAAAAACAAACCAAAAATCTGGTAATTATGATGTCCGCAAGATTTTCACAAACCAGGATATTAGTCTGCCAGGTTTTGTGCAAACATGCAGTTCAATCTAGTTCCTTCTTTAAAATGTAGTAGCTGTTTCAAGGAAATTAGCTGTTTCAAGGAAACAACAACAAAAGCAATAAACATTGTCATTAAAGGCTTAAAGAGCAATGGAACTTGAAGGCACAATTAGCTTCTTGCATGCTCTGATCTGTGCAATACAATCTTGCATTTACTAAAATCATGCTTACAAAAGCAGTAAGGCACCTTTCTGCACCGTATCTGTAACGACAGTTCTATGAGTGGCAATCACAGCCACTTGCTGCTGGCAACAGGTCAATACTTCCACAGAAAACAAACCCTGAATCCGCATCATGTATTTTTTTGGCAATAGGAACTAGTTTTGATCACAATTAGTGGTAGTAGCTTAAAGCACTGCTATGGAAAGCCTTCGTAAACGCTGTCAGTCTCCAGAGCAATCTATTTTGGTCTTGCAGTTTATTAAATATTAAAAAGCATTCTGGAGTTGTACTTACCAAAATGCAGTCCACTTTAGATTGTACAGTTTTGCTAGACGTGAGAGAAGAAAGAGAAAATAGAAATCTTGAATTAATCTAAACAGCAATGACAAAAATATTACATATTAGAACTTCTATTACTGTACTGCAGGCTGAATCTCCTGCTGTGAAATAACCTGCTAGTCTACGGAAGAATATTCATCCAGCTATTTTTTTCTAAAACGTCAACCCAAACTTAACTGTTTGTTAGAATTCTTCTGCTTTGCTCTTTTACACAAGATCCGATTTTTTTTTTTTTAATGAAATATCATTGCAACTGGGAGCTATTATCCCAAGTTGCAAAGCAGCTACTTTTATTTTAAGCTCTTCCACAATTGAGACACATTTTACTTGTTCATCTGTAAACACAACTAACAACCCCTTCTCCTCGTGCTTCAGTAAATCCCACCACTTCAAGGCATTTATCTCTAGCTTTCCAAAGAGCTGCTACAAAGCAGACAATTGGTATCCCACTGGTAACTTAGGAGTTTTTCACAGTCTCACTACCTCCCAGTTGGCTTATAAAGAAGACATCGGGTGGGGACTGAATTAAAGTGTACCATAAATGACATCAGTACACATGCCAAGGAGTGCAAACAGTATGGAACTTATTTTGTGTTTCTTAAGGGTACTGTATGCTTGGTCTGACTGCATTACTTGAAGGCATTTTATCGTTGGTCTGAAGAGGAGCAGGAGCTTTAACATGCAAACAATAACAGTCCAGCGGACACCTGCTAAACAAGCACTTGAACAACCGTTTTTGGAGTTCAGGGAGCAATTTTCCTACTGTGATAAAACATGATCCAGTTTCCTGATAACAGAACAAAACATCTCATTTCCAGTTATTTTACTTTTATACTGGTGCTACCGCAAAGAAAGAAAGACCAAGTAAGTTATCTGATGGATATACTAAAATTCTAAGTAAGAAACAGCAAAACAAATGGTTCCAGTGTCTGGTGGCAATAGGAAACAAGGCTACTGAACCCAGCATCCACTGTTACATCAGAAGCAGAAAGAGGCAGCAGCTCTGGTGTCCTCATTTTGAAACCAGACTGCCTAAAATCTGCAGGACCTGCTAATACTGATGCCCTTTCCCATACAAGAACTGCATATGCTGTACTGACAGAATAGAATATTTTGACAGGAAGAATATACAGTAAGTCCACCAAAACAGATACATCAGCAGACATTCACTTCAGCTGTAGAAGACAATCAGATGGGTGGACACTCAGGAACATCATGGAGGAAGTAAAGCTCAGCTGTTGGGGATTTGTGAGAAAAGGGAATGCTAATGACAGTAAAACGGGAGCTTTTTCCTTGCCCTGGGGAAGACATGTCTATCATAGCAACTGAAGAAGGGAACCCAAATGTCATCTCACTCTTCAAAAAATCATTCTCGCTAGAAAAGCCAAAGGCCACCAAGCATGGAAACCTGCTGTGAAGAGTTATTACCGCATCTGGCCCAAAGCTGACCAACGAATGCTGACCAACGAATGCTGACCAAAGCCACACTGATACATATGGCTGCTCCAGCAGCACATCTTTCACCCTGGACCCCACCTTGCCCCACTACCTCCTGTCCCTTGCAGAGTCTCACAATCCCAGTGCTGGTACAGACCCACAGCCCCTCCAACAAAGCAGCACTCATGGCAACAGGGCCCAGGTACATGTGCCTGGTTTTGTACCTAAACCTCTCCTATGGTTTCACATGATAGCTTAATGCAGAAAAGGAGCACAAAGGATAAGAATAATCAGGAAACAAGGAGATCAAACAGCCCAAATACAACCTCTACTCTACTAACCTGCAGAGGACATTATCCACCAGACTTCTGAAGAGAAGGTGTTTCAGCAGCAGAGTTTCCTGTCCTCCTAGGTTTTGCTTAACTGCACATAAGCATGTGCATTTGCATTAATATTTTCTCCTTGCAAAGAGAAAGAGGCAAGTTGCCAGGAGGCAGCCGGGAAGGAGATCCCTAGAGCTGTCCTTTTACCTCCAAATATCATTCTGAGTCAGTAAATGTAAACTCTCAAATTTAGTTCAGGCTCTTCCAGTTGTGACCTCTGCTCCTGCAGCACCGATCCACAGTGTTGAGAAGCCACAGCAGAAAAGCAATAGTAAGGCCGGAAAACACAGTTTCTCTATGCTGCTCTTTCATCAGCTGGTGGCACAAAAAGGATAGTCAAGTTCATGTCCTCCAATATGCAAGCAAATGTTGTGACATTTTAAAAGGCAAAGGTCCTACGGCTTCAGCAAGGATAAGTATAACGTCTATTTTAACAGCAATTTTTTTCATCCCCTGCTCCATTCTCTCTACTATAATGGGAACACATAATTAAAACTTGTTAGTGGTAAATCAAGGCTTCTTTCAAGCACAGGTTAACATGGCCTGATTCTATGAAGACTGCACCTAATGATATCAATGCCTCTTATCTACCTTCCAGTGGAGTTGATCCGTGTCAAAGTGAAGCAACAGCAACCCCAAGGAACCTTTGACTGGGAAGGTTCTGGGACAGTGACCTTCTCATAATCCTGAGCACTGTACAGGAAAGCTCTGTCTGGTGACACTGCAGGACATATCTCCTTCAAATCAGGAGATAAAAGGACATGTGATAAGTGTGGCAAAGGAAGAGCCATCTCAGTTACAATGTTTTTGCCACTTGTGTTTATTTCACACCATTTCTTCCTTCACTAACAGAAGATGCGTTTTGCAAGTTGAAATTTCATTTACAAATAAGTAAGTCCACTTCCATCTCTCTTAAGTGCATCCTTTACCTAATTACTATTACAATTACAGTAACTGCAACCAGCAATCCCAAGAGCAAGGCTGAATCGAGCCCTATACAGAGCCAATCCTAACATTTGGAGGCTGCTACCCCACAGGCTTTGCTACACATCTAGGAACTGCTGCAGGAGAGCAGCAGGAGTGATGGATGTTCTCACTTATGAAAACAACTATTTGAATCTATCAGGGACTTAAGGCCATTGGAAAAATAAATTTTGGAACTGCACCACAAGCCAAGAGCCAGTGTTGCTCCTCCTGGTGAGCTGCTGCTGGGGGCTTGCAGGGACTTGCTCCCCAGCCAGAACACAGAGGATGTTACTCTCCCTTCTGTAGCTCTTCATGCCAACAGCCTCCCTGAAGTTAAACTAGTCCACTTACCTGACCTACAACTTAATTCAGTCTCCTTTAAGTAGCTTCATCGAGGACAAGAAGGTATGTTTTCTGATTCTGGGGCTAGCGGCTCTTACAAGTGGTAAGAAAGGTGGCTGCTTTTACAGGTGTCTTGGATTTACCAGCCTTCACCAGATACTGACCTACCACAAGAACCTGGGAGCATAAAACTATACATCAAAACTTTGAAAAAATAATATAAAGAAACCTCAGTGACACTATCACAACCAATCATGAAACTTTTGCTCAGTGGACATCACTGCACAGACTGAAAGTTAAGGTACACCGAGTAACTCAAGAGGGCCATCGTTCTCTGTCTCTGTTCTCATAGTTCTACCATCTACAGCAATGCTCCTCAAATGCTGGAGGCCTGACCACCAATAGCCTGGATCACCCTGCTTGCCTCTGAAGAACTACCATCAGCCACTCAAAAACAAGAGCCCAGCTTCTACTATCCAGTAAAACAGCAGAGAAAAGGGGGTTTCTTAGCCTGTGGTTTAGAGAAGCGCAGCAGGGTGGCTCCGTGACATAAAGGAGACCCCCCCAGCCCTACAGCTGCCAAGGGAACGTGTGTTGGCTGCTTTGGGTCTGCAGCAGAAAGCCTGACTGGAAAGCCTCCAGCCCATCTTAACAGTCTCAGCTCTTGACTTAACCTTTAGACCCAAGACCTTTGAAAGAATCTTGAAGGTAACTTTCAAAGACTGCAGTAATTTAATCTCCTAAAGGCCAAAGCCACATTGACAAACTCCTGAAAGTATCTTGGGGAGGGGGAAAGATCAGACTAAAGCATTTCCTCAAACTGCTCTTTCTATTTTATGCCAAAGTATGCACGTCTGCTTTCTCTGACCTATTTATGTATTTCTACTGAAAACAGCCCCGTTTTAGCAGCCCTGCTTTGGCATGGGCAGAATGAGGAGTGTGTTCTCTCTGCAGGTGTGCAGCTGGGTTTACTTTGCACCGACGGAGAGACGGAGGGGAAAAGGTGGGGCAGGGAGAAGGCCAGGAGATGTAGGTTTTTTTGAAGTGGCATAAAACCTGTGGCTGCCAACCTTCCTCTAATTAAGCAATACTTTACTTTCAGGAATAAGTAGCTGAACTATGCTGAGCAATATGGGACTATCGTATTACAAGAGGTGGC
Source organism: Pedionomus torquatus (assembly GCA_013398155.1). Lineage (NCBI taxonomy): Eukaryota > Metazoa > Chordata > Aves > Charadriiformes > Pedionomidae > Pedionomus > Pedionomus torquatus. The sequence goes on from VZRU01017270.1 coordinate 242,424, forward strand.
AGAATTCAGTTGCTCTGAGCACACCAAGTATTTCCTTAATGGTACAAAGAGTAGAAGCCATATAACCACAAGGGAGAGGAGAGGCCTTGTGCCTACAAGACCAGAAAGAGGAAGGTGGTTGGGAGGGGTGAAAGAAAGCCCTCAAACTTATTGGCTACTGCCCAGCCAACTCTAAGCCTTCTCAAAGCCTGCACAGCCACTGAAACTAACCCTTATCAGCTTTCCAACTGCAGATCACTCACTCCCTGTGAAAGCCAGCAGTGTAACACATACTGGGGAGCACGTGCACAGTGAACATGCTGTGTGAACACCACCTGCCACAGCACAACTCCCATCCTGGGGCACACTCTGTAGAGCAGGACGGTGGCAAAGTGGCTCCTAGCTGTGTCCCCAGCAGGAGCGGGTCAGCAGCACTTCCAAAACACCACACTTGTGCTCCGCCAGCGACTTCCCAGACCCAAAAGTCACAGAGGATGGGCCTCCCACCTCTCAGGCACCAGTGGAGGAAGATGACGGTAACAAGTTCAGTTCAGCAAAATTCAGGGTACAAGTGGAGCCACAACTCACTGTGCAAAATACCACAATGTCTGACCGGGCAATGAAGCCAAGAGTGACTTTTTCATTGAGATGTTTCACCTCGTAAGTGAAGTTGCCACAGATACTCTGTACCCTCTTCAGCCCACCACTGCAAACCTTTGCATAAATGGAAACGCCCTTCCGAAAAACAGGCTCTGTAGCTGTGTTTGGTGTGCTTGGTACATTTTGGACAGCTTAAGGAAAACATTGTTTCTGCCAAACCCTAATGCAATTTCTGAAAAGAACCCTCTTTCCATCACTGCCATACCTCAGGAAGCCATGTCACAACTCTGGACCCCACAGCTAGGACTCCCAGTTTGCAGTACCCATAAATGATGTTACATTATTACTCTATATTCTGGACGCAGTAAGAAAAGTTGCAACTGGGAAGGAAAACCCCAGTGTGTAGCTAGGTATCATCAGCAGTGTTAACTAGTTACCACCTCAGAAAGTAAACCGCCTACCCTCTCAGGCAAGTAACAGAGAGAGAGACAGAGCGAGAGGAAGTTTATAAAAAATTCTAAAATAGCTTTCTTTGGAGAAGGGAAAAAAACAAACAAAAACAAAAAAAAAACAAAAAAAAAAAAAAAAAAAAAAAAAAAAAAAAAAAAAAAAACAAAAAAAAACCAAAC
>VZRU01017270.1:243717-260067 GCA_013398155.1 Pedionomus torquatus
AGAAGGGTACCTGAGAATTATTTTGGCCTCACGGCCTTTCAAAAATTACTCATCTCTGAAAAGCCTCGATCTCCCACTGCATCAGTTGTTCCCCCTTACCATCTCCGAGGGTTGCTCGTCAACCTACTTCACAAGGGAGACCATGGGTAGTCTTGAAACCCTCTTTCTGTGGGGAACAAAACCACATGAGCAGCATTTGCCTGGCCAACATCCCCTGGCATGGAAGGTGCTTGGGTGCTGGCAGTACCCAGGACATCCTTCTCTTGACCAGCGTCCTGCTGCCTCTCTGCCTTCTGCAAAAACCCAGCTAGCTCCCAAGGAAAGCAAGCTAGACTATGCTACTAAATACCAACAGTGCCTGAAAGCCACATTAGAGGGTCATCACTAATCTGACCACACATCCTCTTGGAAAGATCTGATATCTCTTCCACAATTCTGATGACACCAGGTGACATTAAAAAAAAAAAAAAAAAATCTATTTACTCTGCAAGCTGTGAGGAACCACTCCATAGAAGGATTACCAGCCCTATTACAGCAAGTGGTACTATCAGGAAGGTACTATTATCACATCCTTGCCACGACAAGCGCTGTATCCCAGCGGTGCCTGCAGGATTCAGCCCTTAATTCTTAATCTTAATGAATTAGTGCTTCTCTTTCTCAGCCTAACAGCTCTAAATATATCTTTATATAACCTTCCATTCAGAAGCACAAAGAAATGTTAAACTGGAGCCAAGGATCATCTAAGGAAAAAATTATGAAACAGCCGTCTATGTGTGCTGCTACTCAATTAACATCTTAACATATGCCATGTTACGTTGTCTGGCTTGGCTCACGTTGATAAAGAAGTAAAATGGCTGTAAAAGCATTTCAATTAAATATTTAGAAAGCAGAGCTGCAAAAGGTTGAAACATGTTTGAATTAGTGAATTGACAACTGTATATACCTAATGGATTGGGAGCTTTTGCCAGCAGAGGTTACCGAGAAGAAAAAACATCCCCAAGCCGGGCAGGTCCCCAAGCCACCCAGGACTCCCTGCCACCAGCACTGCTCACCCCCCTCCTGACATGCAGGACCCAAAACCGGGGTGGCTTCTGATGCCACCTAGGGGCTCCCTCCCTGCCTGCACTTCTCTCTCCCCCGGGGATAATTCAATGTCACGCCTTACAGACAAGCCACTTGAACCTAGCGTAAACACAAGCAAACAGAAGCAAAATACTGAAGACAAGACAAATGAAATCTTCCAGTATTCAAACGCAGATATATTCTTACTCCAGATAAAAGCTACAGGGGTCATAATTGCATCTTGGAAGCACATGAAGTATTGTTATTTCCCTAAAGTATAAAAATAGCCACAGAGCTGCGTCCACTGGAAATGTGGAAAAGTGTCCAACTCTCAGGCATCAGAAAGTAAACAAAGCAAGTATTCACCAATTCGTAAATATTGGCTCTTTCAGCTCGACTTTCAGGCAGACTCCTCCTCAGTCCAAGCCAGCAAAATAAGGAAGCAACAGCAACAAGCACAAGCTGATAAAACGGTGCAACAAGGGCAAGCTGCAACCACTTCATCTTCCCTGTAACCTAATCTACCCCCTTCCACCCGCCCAAGAGAATGAGCCAGACCGGTTTTCCATCAGACACAAGGAGCACTGATGCATCACAGCGCTGAAAACAGCAGCAGTTCAGCATAGCACAGTATTTTAAGTTAGTGCAGGTTAAAATTGGTCAAAGGCACGTCTTCAACTCTTGTTACTAAAATAAATGCAGTTAAAATATTTCTTATAGGATAAAAAATTAATCCCTTCACCATTTCTGACACTGTGATGATTCTGCGAGTATTAAACAACGCCAACTATACAAACAGCTGAACAAAGAAGGAAGATAAGGCTGCCCAAGTCTCAAGTGTAGTCCATTGTAATGAACTGCCAAGAAATAATTAGCCAGCAGACATCAGAATACCTACGTCTGAAATTTAGGTCTATAAACATCTCTTTTAGCTCTTTGAAGAAATCTAGCTGTATTCAATGCTAAAGGCTTGTTCCACAATTCTTAAAATAACTGGGAAGAGCTTGCAACAACCACACACTGCCAGGTGCTCTATTGCAGCAACAAGACAGTAATTTAAGTTCCTGGGGTTTTTCTACATTTATTTAAATACAGTATTTTGCCACAAGATACTTTAATGAACTCTTAAGAAAGAGCTTTTACACAGCTCTCTCCCTGGTTCTTTCAGCATTGCTCGGAATTAAAATCAGTGCATATTGTTATATTCAGGCAGGACTCTTTCAAGGATGCAATGCCCTCTGTATGTTATGTGGGAAGATAATATGACTTCAGAAGAGCTGTGTCCTGTATTTATTACTAACAATCTACATGGGGCACTGCAGGGCAGCATTCTAAGATCAGTCTGCAAGGATCAATTGCCTAGAAAGGCTAAATACAAAAAAGCACAGGGTGATCTTAATAAAGCTACATGAAAAAGGACTGCTTGAGTAGGAACTTAATCTAAATTATGTCCCACTAAAAGCAGAAAGAATGGATACAGTCACCAAATAGGCTAAATGGCAAATCATCCATCGCAATAGCTCACATGTTTCACAAGGAAAACTTCTGGTTTTAAAACTAATTATGAAAAAACAAATCAATATTTGGTTGCTTGTGAATTCAGTCTATAGATAGCTAAAAGATCTGCCATGATATTTTCAGCCATGGTCAGCAGAAGCCTACTCACAAGGTTATTACTTAATGCTAGTACTTCTAAGGGGTCTAAACTGGAGATTCGATAAAGCATGATGAGATTTTTCTAAAGCCTTTGTCCCAGATGGCTCTAAGGCAGGATGCTTAGTGAAACTAAAGGGGTGACATTCCTCAGCAGTGCTTAACAAGAAAAAAACAAAACCAAAAACAAAAACAAAACAAAAAAAGCACACCTACAAAACACGTTCACAAAATCATTTCACTTCCATGCCTGCTGAGCCAAGAGGAGGAGGAGAAGGAAAGCAGCACCTCACTGTGCCACAGGGCGCAGATCTGGTCCTGCACTGCCTTTCCCTCTAGAAGTGGTGGCTGCAGATGGCTGGTGGCAAATAGGAATGGTTCTACACTCTGCTTACAGTTAATACACACCCATAAATGTACTAATCTGCATAGGGCTATGTTTATTGTACATAGTTACACAAAGCTTAGATGAATCCAATATAAAAGCTTCCAGTGCTAGCAGCTCTAAGCAGTGCTCTCCCACCATGTACATTTCCCAGTGCTGGTGAAGGTGCCTGGATGGCAGATTTAAGCCTGCTGACAAAAGACATGTTTCTTCTTTATTTCTCATTATTCCCTTCAACATTTCCAGACCCACAGATATCCTAGTTGCTTTCTGTTAACAAACAGGTTTGCTACTGGCTGTACTTCTTCATGACCCCATTTGTTTGGGACCCAAGGAGGGACCACCTGTTAGCAGTACCATAACCCAGTCCTATCCAAGCTCTTTTGTGGCTTTACCCTGAGCAAGTGCCAGCACGTGGAACAGACCAGACCCTCCCACACTGCCAAGCCCAGAGCTGAGCCCCACACACCGCTTGAGTCCCACCAAGATGAGCCAGTCCGCAGGCACCCCAGGCAGCTGTCCCTTCTCCAGAACCTGCAGGGCCAATAGCCACAGGTATCACACTGGCAGCCTGGAGAGGAGCCCCAGTCATCACCCCACACTGCCATCTCAGTGCTACACAGCCTACGTAGTGCAGAAGAATTCTGAGGGTGCAGTGGGGCTGGTTAGCCCTTCACAGACAGCACACTGGGGAGGTTTAACTCAACACATAAGGCTTCCCTGACACTCTTTGTCCCATCTCCATGCTGCAGACATCCATCTCTTCCCTCCACATTGAACAGCTCACCCATTGGCATCAGCCTGTCTTTCTGCAAACAAATCCAGCTTTTATCCAGCCCCCTCCTCTCAATGCTGCTTGCAATATCCTATTACCTCTGCTTCTGCCCCAGTCTCTGGACATCTGCATTCCTCCTTCTCATTGCCGCCTTTCATGGCTGTCCACGCACAGCTCCTCTGCACCCCTTTTTCCACCAAAGGGGGAACCTGTACCTTGTGCTGACCTTGGTAACTCCCAGGGAATGCAATCCTTGCAACCTCTTCGGTTTCCCTGTGCTGAGTAATGCCCAGAGTATCTACAAGCGCTCTCCAAGCATCTGCATACTAAAAGAGTCACTTCTTTCATGCTAGATGGGCACAGCTTCACTGCTACAGGAAAAGCAACTTCTCTCCCTGACCCGTGCCATGCTGCTCACGGGCACATCCCACAACCCTACTCCAATCCTCAACTTTTTTGTAGGGGTGAAGATTCAAAAGCTGAACGTATATGGGATGAAGATGGCACTGCTGCCTGATGGCAACAGCCACACAACCTCCCATCTCAAAAAAAAATCCTCCTTTGCGTTCAGCTGCCACAGGTTCTTTCAGGTGTCCATCCTTCAGCCTTGAACCTGCACCCTGGGGCATTTCTCTCTCATCTCTGCTTACCAGTTCTGACCCACTACAGGCACAGAAATGGTCTGGTCTCTGCAAATAAAAAGCTACAAGTAGCTACCTCCAAGTGCCTACCTCCAAGATCAGTTCACTGAACACTACAACACTATAAACCTTAAGTTTTCCACCCTCTGTTTCTGGGGGTAAAAAATACAATCCCAATGGCATTTTTAAAAATAATTATTTTAACCTCAAAACTAGAATCTTCAGAAAAGTTACAAACACATGCTACTCCAATTCTCAAGGATTTAGTTTGGGAAGCCTGAGTTCCCCTAGCCTGCAACCCAGCTAAACTTTTGTTTACTTGCAGACTCAACAGCTTGTCTAAACCTGTAAGCTGTGCTTGCTTAAAATTAAACCTGCACAAAATTTAATTGAGTTAAAGCTGTGTAAGTTCATACCTGCATGCATCTATTTCAGTTTGCACTTACAAAGCTGAACTGGAACACAGCTGCACTCCCTCCTAAGTGGCAGCTTCACTGTGTCAAACGAGCATCTTGCACAAGCCTCCACTGCGGGACCTGTTGCTCCAACCCAAGATGGGGTTTATCGGCTCTCAGGCTGAGGCACCCTCAGGCCTGTGCAGCTTCATGGTGGCCAGGACAGATGACTCTGCTGCCAGAGCTGCATAAAAGACAAGCGTAGGGCAGAGAAGCACCATTCCCTCCATCACTTTCACCCACTTCCTCCTTCAGGACCAGGCTGCCTCTTCAGCCACGACCAATGAACCAGCAAGTCCATCAGAGTTTTCTTTCCTCTGAAACCTCATTTATGAATGGAAATTACAAGCAGCAGGCATTTGACCAGTACTTAATGCCCCACTGCTGTAGGATTCAGTGCTCTGTCTCCTTGTAGCAGTGGGCAACATATGCAGGCAGACTATGATATGCTTGGCTCTGCCACCCCATCCTACTTCTGTAGGCAACTTGGTGGGGATGGGACCCAAAACACTGAGAACCTGGCTATTTTTTTAAGTAACACACTTGCTCTGCAGATACCATATTGCCCAAAATAATTTTGATTTCTAAAGTTTTCATACTGTCACCATTTTCTTTTTAAAAGTGCCCTGAAGAAAATACTGAAGCTACAGCCACACAGGTCACCGAGTTTAGCACCCTATTAGCACCATTTGCAGAACATCTGGCTGGATTCTTAATTCCTAATATGTCCATTTCAAACATCCCAGGGAACTACAAAGTTACACCACAACTTACTAAAATAGTCAGAAATCGAAAAGGCTGTCCTTGATTAAATCTAGGAACAGATTTAAGAAAAACCTGCATCAAGCTTCTGACTTTCCAAAAATCCTACTACCAGAGAATTATACTTAGGATAGAAGTAGACAAAAGCTACTAAAGCAATATTCACTAATAACCGCACTGTTGAAATTCACCTGTAGGCTGCAGCACATAACTGGCTAACATCTTTCAGCATCTAACCATTTACTGAACTAAGCTCATATAAAACTCTTGCAATAGTGTTACCCACAAATGGGTCTGATGGGCCTCTCCAGAAGGAGACATTGTCTAATAGCACTACAGAATTGATCGCCCTGGATTTTCATTCCTGTGAACCACACCATGCGTAAACATGCCAGTGGGAGAGCAGATGTCTGCATTGAGGGAATAAAAATGTCTTTTCCTGATTATTAACACAGTTGGATTTCAAGGTGAACTATATCCTGCTTTGTCAATCCCTTACTGAGCAGCTGAACTAATAATCAAGCCAAAACTGCAGCTCACCTATCTGAGTTTGATAAGTTTAGAAAGGATCATCTCTTCCAGACATGGTACTTGAGCTACCTCCTGATTCTACATCGGGCCCAACTTGCCACAAAGCTACTGGCATTTTAAGTATTCAGTGGTGACCAGGAACTTTTCTGAAGTGACAAGAATCTCTGTAAAGCGACAAATAACAACTACTAGGTTCTGCATTGCAAACACTTACCCATTAGAAATATTTTCACCCTTAACATCTCGAGCTATTGATCAACAACATCCCAGTACAGAAGCATGTGCCTCGGTGCTTACCAAGAGGCCTTCCACACACTGAACCACCCTACAAACCATCTAACTCTTGTTTTTTCAACTATGGATTTCATCAACTTGAACATACAAACCATGATGGTACATGAAACTTCACGTTCTTAATCCCTTCAAGAGAAGTAAGCTTCTAGAGAGAGAAAGATGCACATATGCAAGGGGATATGCGGAATGAAAGCTGAGTAGGGACTGCTTAAACTTACTGATACTAAATAAAACAAAAAAATTACCTTGCTTTTAATTTTTATTCTAGCCTCAGAGATCAATAGTATTACCATTTTCTTAGCTGTTATTAATGAGGAAAACTGACTATTCATAGCATAAGTTCAGGCATGTATCCACAGGGTAATTGGACACCCACCTTCTACTTGGAAATATTCAGTAAGAGATAGTTGCCCGAGTATCTTCATGGATCAGGGACTGAGTTATGTAGCTTACCAAATCTTCAAGGGCAGCATTTTTGCATTTTTTTTTTTGCACAATAATATGGTAATTTACAAGATTAATTTTTAACTGAAATTTCACTATAAACTGCATTTAGACAAACTTTTGTCTGATGTAATTAAACACACATGAACTAGTATTTCAAAATTGCCGTAAAAAAGAAATGAAGTGCTTTTTCTTATGTCTTCAGCACAGTTCTTGATTACTCGGGAGTTTTTTGTTTTAATAATCTATCTCTAGTTGTTAAATACAGCTGAGAATTTCTGTTCTAAGTATCCCTTCCCACATTTTTAGAACTAGATCTGTCAATCCCACTTCATTCACTTGTTGAACAGAAGCAGCAACACACTTTTCTGTCTGCTGCCAATTCATTTCTCAACTTTTTACGAGTTAATCATTGAACTATACCACTGGAATCGAGTATAATGAAGGTAATTCTGCAGAACGGGCTCCCAGAGCCAAAACCTCTTCAGCAAACTGCGGTTCCAGGTGTGCAGCTTGTGATTACTGCCAGTGAGTAATTTGACTGTCTTTTAAATATCAACTAATTTATTTAGCTTACATGACCACTAATAGCAACTGTAGGCCCTAACACAGCTTGTCATTTAAAATGTTGAGAGGCCTAATAAAAGAGAAATTTAAAAAAAAAATAAAAAATCAAACTGTAAAGAAAACAAGAAAATGTTTTATGTATCCTTAATGAAAGGAACACCATACTTTGCCAGAGCTGCCTCACCCACAGCTACCGAATTCCATATCTTTGGCACAAGGATCACCGAGTGACCATTCACCTTTCATTGAAAAACACCTCGAGAAGCACAAAGCATCTGATTACAATATGGGAGATAGCAGCCTCAGCTGGACAATGTTTTCTAAGTACCAAGCAGTTTGCCTTGCTTTGGCAGGGCACCCATCCCAACAGGGAGCAGCAGGGACCCAATGGCATCTGCTGCCTGCATGCTCTTCCAGAGAATCCTGCACCCCACCAGCACTGTCAATACACCAGTCCTGCCAGAAGATGTCCAGCCCTGATGTAGAAACCTCAAGTTCTAGTTTCAGGTTGCCTCCAGACACAGTGCTCCCAAGGTATCCAGCACCACCCTGCCCAGTTCTTCCTGCAGTTTAGTAAGCACCCAAGTTTCTCAGAATACTTTTCTCCAGTAAATTAGCAATAAAATTAGCATGTGATTGTGGAGAAGGAAGTTGTCACTATTTTTCAAAGCAGATTAAAAAAGAACTTAAAATTCCATACACAAAAAAAATATTACATCTTTTCCAGTTACTATTTGTGGTGCTGAGCAACTGTCTTTTAAGCCTGCATTTTAATATGGTAACGGTTCTGAAGAGGGAGAAAGCACACAGGAGTACTTTCACTGAAGTTACAAAGGCTACTCCAAGTCTTTCCAGGTGACTTCTAAAGAAGGGCAAGAAGGTGAGGAAGATGCAGCAGAATAAATTGTCCATCCTACTGTCCAGCACACCTTGCTCACAAGCTAATACTCTTTTGTCCTAGGGATGCTCAAGGCAGACACTTCCAGACAACATCAGATTACAATAAAGTTCCAACAATCTGTTTGTATTGCTGACAGCTTTAAAAATACTTTAATTCACCGCCTTATAGGCAACCAAAGTAATGAACTGTAACTCCTGCTGTCCAGTGCAATCCAACTTTTACACTGGTAGGAGTCCCAACAACCTTATAATGGCACTTAGAAACCTCTGACTAAGAAATACAGATTGCCTCCATGCCTGTGAGACCATCCATCAAAAAGGACAGCCATAAATCACACACCTTGACATTTAACCACAAATTTCCTCTCAGGGGGAGATACAAAGATGCCTCATTTAATACATGAGTTCTTCCCAGGAACAAGATTTTCCTCCCAAACTTGAAGTACCTGACAATCAGTAAACAATACCATCCCCAGCCACCTCCAGGGAAAAGCAAAGCAGGACCAATTGCTCCAGAGAAGCACACATATGCCCCAAGAATCCCATGCCCATAGGCACATCCCCAACCTCCATAACCACCACATATGGCACCATGCAGCGTGTTTACGGGTTATAGCCAGAAAAAGGCAACAGCTGAGGCAGCCTACGCAATAGATGAACATAGACCACTGGCTGGGCAAGGAGAGCCTGGCAGGTCTGCCACCCATGGGAGCACCTTCTGCCAGGTCTCACCTGCAGAGACCATTCCCATCCTGAGTTCTGCCTGCAGCAACACGCAGCCTCCCCAGCCTTTGACTGACTGGCACAATGTCACTGCAGCAACCACAAGCAATTAAAAACAAGCAACAGGGAAAATATTCAGGAAGTTTTACATGTTTTTTTCCACTGCCTTAATGATTAAACATTCAACAACAGACAACACTTGGCAGCTTACTGAAAGCCTGTTGATGGCACAGCAGCCGATAACGAGCATCCTACTTGATGACAGATAATCCTTTTTCCATTAAATCAAGAAAGCATTAAAATTGAGATACTGGCTAACTCCATTTAGAGCAAACCAAACCAAACCCAACCCAACACTCAAAATTCCCGAAGATCTGAGGGAACACAACAAAACACCCAGCACTTTCAGAATTTTTAGATGTCTTCAGGAGATTCTTCTCACTGGCTTGAAAGTACCAATTTGTGCTGGCCTTCTGGTTGGGCTCTTCCTCAGTGAGAGGGTGCTGTATTTTCATCTATTCAATTTACCTTTTTAATTGCCTGCTGATAACTTTTCAAATGTACAGTCCAGTGTTCTACCTGGATTGCTCCAAAGGCAAGACAGAAAGCTACTTCCATCTCCTACCCTTCACAGTTTAAAAATAAGGAGTTCCTTATTTATATATGAGGCTTTGTAATACTAGATATTAGAAAAGCTTGAACCAAAAATCCAAATTTGGATCCTGATCTGAATTTTGCAGCTCTGGCCTTCCTCCAAATACTTCTCTTTGGCAAGCAGCAGAGTGGAGTAACAAGAGAAGGCAACATACATAAGTTACAGGATCTGTATAAAAACATTAAGCTCAACCCCTGCTCTCAAAACTACACACACAAAAAGACTAACAAAACCACACCAAACCCCAATTAATTAAAAGATTAATCAGTGCTCCAGTATAAATCTGATTACCCAAAACTAAGCATTACTGTCATCTCACCCAGTTACAGTATTTTTTCTGATCAATTTATATGGCATCCAGAAAATTTTAGGAGGGGTTTCTAAGTGTGCTTTTCAGACAGAGATGTAGATTCCTCCTCGCCAATGACATACAGACACATGCAAATCAAACAGAGCTGCCTCAAATGGCAAGCAACCCAGCTAGGGAGGCCTGGGATGACAATCCTGCAGTTCTGTGCTTATTAAGAACTTGTTAGAAATGCTGCTCTGAATCACAATGTCACACCGTCTGACTTGACTTCACCAAAGGGAACTCCTGCAGTGGAAAGCAAAATGTTTATGAAACAAGGGACTGCACATGTTTGATGCTGTGAAGTCAACAACTGATTGCACTCCTATGCATTTTAAATGAACAGCAGTAAAATTTAGCCAAATATTTTATTACATGAATACTGGTTTTTCCCCCCCATATACTTTATTAGATCCTATAGTTTCAAGAAAAAGACCAACAAAACACATGAGCAAGACTGAAAAATCCACTCTTCCTAAAAGTAGATTTACAAAGATCTTTTTTCTGCAAAGCTATTCCATCCAACTCCAAGACAGGATATTCAATAAAACCTCAACTCCATTCTCAAAAGTTTACATAAAGGTCAGCATCCATTTTACTCAGGTTTATTTTCTAACCTTGTAAAAATGCCTGCACACCAAATTGGCTTCCACACCTGCTGACCTAGAAACTCCACCACCGTGGTGGCCATGCCCCATTTTTTGGAAAGTTGCTTCTCCTCCCACGCTGATCTGGCACAGACAGCGGCAAGCCACTGACCTGCCTGCTCCCAGTGGAAGGCAGCACAGAGAAGGCTTTCCCAATAGCAAGGGGATGCATTTCAGCAGAAATATTAAATGCTTTTTTACGGTGTTCTGGTGAGGAGAAATTCTTCTGTGGAGGCTTCCCCCCAAAAAGGAAGGTTTCCTCCATACAGGAACACATGGTCATAGCTAAAGGGTGTACCTGGACCTTGTTCAAGGGAATGGAAAATCTCCAAAACCACCCATGGAGGGGATGGAGCAGCCATCCTCCAGGAAAAGAAGTCACACTGAAAAATTGACAAATGGTCTAGTATTTATTTTGCCTAATTCGACAGATCTGCACCACAGATGGGTACACGCTGGCACACAGTTTATAATTTGTTTACAGTCAAAGAGAAATAGACATATAAAGTGATCAGATAGATTGTTTTGCGGAAACACCTTCTCCTGGAGATGGTCCTCAACTCAGAAGTGGATTTTTCTCCACAACAGCTACAAGGGAGCTTACCTTGACCAACTTGTGCAGAAACAGATGGAGTCAAACGAAACAAATTCCACTTTCTGCTCCTATTCATTTGGGGAAGCAGAGTGTGAAGGAGAATGACATGCTGCTAAATGCTTTGCCCAAGGAAGGCTGACCTTCCCTGAAATCACCAAGAACTATTCTAAAATATGGTCCACAACTAAATTTTTTCCTGTGTATTTTCTCATACACCATATCGGGAAATACATTCAGGATTCACCATCATCTGGAAACAATGGAACCATAAAGCCAGAGAAAAACGGGTTAGTGATGAGAAATTTTTGCAGTTTCACACAGCACATCTCAGCTGCGGGGCTCAAAGTACTTTTTCAAAGGAGATACAAACACACTTCTGATGTTACAGAGATTTAGCAAAGTGAGTGCAGCCTGTGTGCCTGTCAATGATAATTATTAACTCTTCTTCACAATAGTTAGCGATCTTTTTACGAAGAATTACAAATTTTGTTTCCCACCTCCAACAATGTTTTTTGTTTGTCATTCCAACAATGAATTAACCAGGACAAAGGGTGGCTGGTGCATTTTGGGCTGGGAGCACAGAATAATGACAATGAGTCTGTAATCAGTTACAGGAAATTTTAAGTTCTCCACTCAGTTTTGACAGACCATTTAACAAAATATAAAGGGTTGGGTTTGGGGTTGTTTTGGGTTTTTTTTTCCTCTTTTTTCCTGCCTCCTCCTCCCAGGCTACCTGAAACTAAAAGAGTAAATGCAGATGGACTGCTCTATAAATTTATCCAATCTAAAGAAATCCGTGTTTTGAAAAAATAAAGGGTGTTACAGTAATTTCAACTGCAAAAGACAACTACAAAGAGCTGATTGAACCTAGATTTGCAAAGAGCCTGAAACACATACTCCTTGAGCTTCCCGCTGTATTGCCAGGTGCTTTATTAAAAATAACAAGACTGCCAATCATTTTTTCTGCTGACCTAACCATACAAATAAGTAGCAATTCCTATTATGAAAAATCTCAATGGCATTTCCCAAATTGCAGAAGATCTGCTCTGCCAACAGCTAAGTGACGATCCACACTTGCTGACAATGCCTAATGAGGAGTGATGGATGAATTGCAGGAGGGAGCAGGAATGATGTAAGTTGTAAGAAAGAACAGAGCTTTCCAAAGATTAGAAAATATTGGTGTTACAATCAGCTAATCTGGTTTTCTAGCACAATACCAAGAGTCCAAAACTAACAAGGGCACAATTCACCTCCTACTCCCCCTTCAACATGAGACAAACTAGGCCTTAGGACATATAATTTTGGCACTGCCCTGCCTAGCTCATGTGGTTTTCCAATACAATTTCTAGCTAGAAGAGCGATTTGAGGACAAAGATTATGGATCTGAAACCCACACCCACGTCCAACTGAAATGGCTGCAAAAGCAACACTCTGGTGTTTGCCACGCCATGCCGCTGGTCCTCTGATCGGTTTACACGTGAAATATCAGGGAGGGGGAGGAGAGAAATTAATCTCTTGAGCAGAATTATTATATTCAAATCCTAACAGATGCCTTGAAGACAAAAAAAGCTGAGACGGAGGCAAGGTGAAAGAAGCTGGGGCCAACCCATGCACAGATGCAAGCACCAGATTACTATTTACAACAGTAAACAAGCACTCATTGAGGAATCATCGCCAGTTATTCGCAACAGTGAACAAGAAAACAAACCCATCCGTTCCTTCAGTGTTTGCAGCTACGGACTGGATTTTAGATTAATACAGTGAGCGGAGGGATTAAATTGCCAAAACTTGGTCTTTTTTTTCCATGCCAGCGAGAGCAGACCCTCAGCCGACACTTCCCTCCCTTGGTCATCCCCACATCCCAATCTTTATGCCGCATTGCTTTTACACATATACACCCTCGACTGTTCCCAGCTATAGGATATTCTTTGGCAACTTAATGCAACACTGAGCAGACTGTCTTCACCACCATATGTTTGGGTACAGAAACATCACATACAAATAACACACACTTGGTAATAGAGCACCCTCACGCGAATAAAACAACTGATACCCCATTAGTCTATATGCTCAGACAGCTGACTAGGGAGGTTTTCCTGCCTCTGGCTCTAACGTCTGGACAAAAAGCTATTAATAAATATGAAAGCTTTAATAAACCTAAAGGGAAATAAAACCGGGCAGATTAAGGCCCAGTGTCCAGCGAAGACCAGGGCACTTTACAAACCCACCCAACCCGACATTAATCAGCCAGGCTGGGCTTCCAAAGACGGGTTCTCCCCGTCTAGACTTCTAATCCGGCAATGGGAAAAGACATCTAATATTATTTCTGCCTCTTCCAGCGACACCGTAAGAACGCATCCAACCGCCTCAGCAACTCGCATCCGCAACACAACACAGAAATGGATACCCCTTTGCTGGATGTGTTCAAGTGGGGCAGACAGGAAAAAACCAATGCAGTCAGACAGTGATGAACTTTATTTATTGTAACCAAACTGTAGTTAAATATCTGCATGTGATCCTGTAACGCAAATAAATACTTTCTGATTTGTTTTTAATCACAGCTAAATAATCACACTGGAGTCCTAGCAAGTACATTTTTAAGTCTTCAGTACGTATGTTGACTGTGCCTGCAATTTTAAGCAGCAGGACTTAACCTATTGTTTCTCTTTAAGGGACTCCACATGTTCACAATTACTCGAGCTACTTTTGTCAAACTACATTTTAATTTAATAAACAGAATAAATTAAGTATGAGTTGAGATAATGAATAACTCATTGTCCCGCTCGAGGCCTACATCACACACTATATTTGTACAGTGGAAGGACAAGCACAGACTTGTTTGTGACCCTCCAGTCCAGTATTTCAGTAGCTGCTATATTTTGCTATACTACTATTTTCATTGAGAATACTATTTGAAGACTGAAACCCTTTTTAAAAAAAAAAAAAAAAAAAAAACAAAAACGACTAAACCCATCCATCCACTATGCACAAACATAGGATAAAAGAGGCAGGAGGAAAACCATACAGAAAAGTTCTGATCTAGATGGGCTAAATCTTTCAGGAAGCAAAGGAGGAACAGGGACTGGAGGTGCCAACCTGCCAGGACACACAGCTGGCACAGCAGGGGAAGAGGGGAGGAAGAGGAGGGAAGGCAGAAAAGAGCAAGGTATCCTATGCACATTACACCTAGCTAACAGCAGAGTACTGCCATTTTCACAAGCTGCTGTCCACAATCTCGCCCACCATTTATCCAGCACCCACTGAGCAGCACAGCAGATCCAAGACAACTCCTCCAGAAGGAGACTTTCCAGTGTTTCCTCCCAGTTTTCCTTTCCTGACAATGCTCCTCAAAACCAACCACACCATCTTCGTGAAGATGCAAATTAGCATTAAACTAAAGCCTCAAATGATGACCTCTTTATCACAACACAGAATTTCCAGTAGTCACAGACACAAAATTTGAAGATATTAAAAAAACAGGTTTCCTTATAAAAGATTATCTTCAAATACTACATTTTTACAGCATAACACACAGGGAATGGTTACTGCCTGGAAGCAGCGGGAAATTCCCTGCTAGGTGAAGGAAATGGGTGGCCAGGTGTGGAAGTGAGTAACGTCGGTGAAAGTGCCAGGAGACAGGACTGCGAGGTGCTGGCAAAACCTCTGCTGGTCACAGGCTCATGGCACCCAGCGAGCCACCTACACCAGGCAAAACTCCACATTCCTTTGTACCAAACCTGGGCTTGGGCTACTCATCAGGTCTACCTGAATCAAATTATCAGCTTACATTTAAAAGGCTAACATATGCACTCTCTTTCCCGTAAAAGAAAACCCATAATAAAAGCAGAGGTTTTACTTAGTAGCCATTTTGTCTTCAACTTGGACATGATACCTAATCTGAATGCAATGTAAACATGCTCTCGGAGGCTCGTTTCCAAACAGTATGTTCATGAAAAGCAAAGAAAATATAAAAAGGCCATCACTAAATAACATATTAGATCAGGAAGGTGTGAAGATTTCATGATGTAAACAGACAGGAAATTCTGCAGTTCGTATTCCTTCTCTAGGTCACATTGCAGAGAGAACCAAAACAAAAGGTGGCAAGCGTGTATTAAGGACAATGAATTATTATTTATTGTCTAAATTAAAAAAAAGAAAAATCAACCAGCAATTAAACAATAAATGCAATTTCAGTATACCATACAATACAAGAATCAGAAGGTAAAATTATATTTAGATCCTCTTTCTTTTCCAGCTACATGAATTCAAATCATAAAATCTAACTGTAGGATGAGGTAATACGCAAGCTAGATCAGTATGTTTTTATTAGGATGAGGACATGTATATAAATATATACGGTGTCTATATGTAAAGGAAAACATTATGAGTAACCTATATTTACAACTCCCAACTTTCACAATACTTTATCAGCCCCCTCAGCCAAAAGCAGCTTTTAAAAACATACACAAAATATAAATGCTGCAGGTGACAGCCTCTTGCAGATATTTAAAAAAAAAAAACAAAAACAAAAACAACAGAACAGTTTATTTGCAGGGTAAGCTAAGCTCAAATTTACTTATTTCCCTCAAATGCATACAAAATAAATATTGTTTAAATAAAAGGCTGATTCACTGTAAATTTCGGTTTAATTTCTTTTTTTTTTGTGGGGGTGGGAGGGATTGGGAACCCACCACAACTGGATTCCTGTGCAGGAACTCGCGGACCATCATCGCAAGTTTCAGCCAAAATCGCATTTTGGAGGCTGAGGGGAGCAGAGGTTTACAGGGGGGCTGGGAACTCGCGCCCCGACTGCAGCGCTCCGCATTCCGCGCTGCGCCAACGCTCCGCGCCTTAGCAAAAACAGGCGTAAAAACACCGCGGGCCGCGTAAGATGCCGACTAATTAAAACGCC
>VZRU01017272.1:12056-23137 GCA_013398155.1 Pedionomus torquatus
TTCTTCGGATATCTCAGAATCTCCTTTTCTTTTTCCGTGCAGTGAATTTGCAGAGCAATTTGAAATCCAGCTGACGGGAGCCACGGGTGGAGCAGTCCTTGGGCTCCATCTAGTGAGCCAGGTTACTATTGCTAAAAGTGACTCCCCTCAAGGCATCGTCCGCTTTCTCAACCAAAGTCGAATTTTTCTTCCCAACCCTGATACACCCCTGGCGGTGTCCCTGTTGCTGGAAAGGACTGGAAGACTTTTTGGGGAGACACAGGTGGGCCCTGGCTATCAAAGGCTTTCCAGTGATAAGATCAAAAAGTCCCGTCATTTTCCTTCGAGAACTTAATTGTGATTGATTTCTAATAGGAGAATTGTGGCTTTTTATTAAATGTGGATTGCATCTTGTTGCAGTATAAAAGAAAATGTTGTTATTGTTTTAATCTGCTCTTTTCCCTCCTGCTTGCTTTCTTTTTTAGTGTCTTCTGTACTTTGTTTTGAACTACCTCCAAATTCTATCAAAAAAATACGGTTAATTTGATGTATCAACAGTAATATAATTTAGTTCAGATGAATTATTTCCTAAAGGTGGTGAAACTTTACCCAGTTAATTGTTTACTCTGAGTTTACTAGATTTATTTTTTTTTTCTCTTTACAGAAAGAGTGAAGGTATAACTATGAACCAAGGTAGACTTTTCACAGTCTTGGCAAGTGACTGGAAGACTGGGAGTAAAGGCCATCAGCTCCTCCTCTCCCATATAAAAATTGTCTTGCTCTTTGACTTTGTCTTGAAGTCATCTGAGAAAACTGGGAAATAATTAAAATGGCCAAAATAATAATTTTAAATAGCTGAATGTGATCTCCTCAAAAGCAATCTGATTTGTTGGGAATTTTGAAAATATTCTAGCTTTTAACGAGGCTGAAGAAGTGTGATTCTTCATTTGAGGGATTGAAAATACTTTTTGAAGACTCAAGGAAATATCAGACATTTTCTGTCTTAATATCACACTTCATGGGGAATGGTTTTGGTCATAAGTACTCTTTTGGGGAGCTTTGCAATAAAAATCAAGGAAGGGAGAGAAGTAGAAACTGGCCTGCGTGTTTCTTGTTATGTGCTAAAGATATCTCAGTCTTTCTTCTTTTCCATTACTGATATCTAGAGCTTCACAGATTGTCATTTTGGCTAAATGACACTTCAGAATTTTCATTTGTACTTTGTTTATTTTTCCAAAGGTCTGTGTGTATTCTCTCCATGTGTAATTAATTCTGAACATTTAATATTCTTTATTAACGGCAGAGACTTAAACACAGGTATCTACCAGACACAAGAGTTTTTATGTCACTTGTGGTACTCTGTTGTTTCTCCCTCCTGGAGACTCTCATAATATGTCACCACTCTAAACCTGAAACTGGTATCTTCCACAGATTAATTGGGACATCTTGGGACCCAATTCAGAAGAGGTTTTACCTCCCCGGAACAGTGACATTGGCGACCCTGTGAATGGATCATTCTATTTTGGAGAAGGAGAAGGAGGCCTGAGAGCTATTAATCTGCAAATCTATCCACATGAAGAAGTTGAAGTTCAGGAGATCTTCATTATTAGACTGAGCCTTATGAAAGGGGAAACAGAAATAGATCCTAAGGCAAACAATGTTACTCTGATAGTAAGTCATTATTGCTCCCCTTTCTTTGGGGATTTCTTCTGTTGGTATTGGCATTTATCCTGCAAAGTTTTTAAAAATTAATAATTATTGCATGGTTTGTCATTTGTCATATTTGTCCTTTGTACTACTTAGGTGCATTGTCACAGCTTCACTTCTTAAAAAAGATGGCAAAGAATCTGCCAGTAAAAATTTGTAGATAAGCCCTGAGCTGGCCATCTTATTTGCAGATTTATGTGCTTCTCTGTGGAGGGAGAATGGATTGGGTCCTGGTTTCTAAATGTCAGTTCGTTGTTCGTTCCTTCTTGGGCTTTTCTTCTGCTTCAGCTATTTTATATAAAAGAAAGCGGAGAATCTGACTGTTGCAGAGCAAGAAAAATGCAGAAATTTATGGTAGAGGGCAGAGGGAGTTTTCAAAGACAGATTATTGCTCTGGCATACTACAACTAAGGAAATATTTATAAGCCTGTCATAAGACGCCTGGAAAAAATAAATCTTTCCTAAAAAATGGATTTTGGTGTGGGGTTTTTTTTGGTCTGTAGAGTCTTGATGGAATTAGCTCCTATTTCCATCAAGACTCCACAATTTCTCCTTCAGGGACCCAGGTTTATTCCTTGTATTGGGACTTTCCACCCTGCCCACCAAAGAATTGGCAGGCACCTGGTGTCACAGCTCTGGTGTAAGGCACTGCACCGTGAATTCTTGTTGCTGCTGGTGATTCATGCAGATGGGAGCTGAGAACATATATCCCAGAGGTCTGAGTCTGGAAACTGATAATATATCTGTACACTAGCCTACGGTGCTGGAGCATTTCCTGCTTTAATAGCAGAATATTCAGATAAAGGATTTGAAAGAGAACTTCCTTCCCTTGGATAGTGCTGCAAACCCAAAAAGGAGATGCTCATACTTTCTCTGTTGTCTCTCTGTGTCTTGTATTCATATTTGGCATGTTTTCCAAATAATTTAAAAATTGCTTTACTCTCTGAAATGTGTTTATGCCATTAACAATTTACAAGACCATTTTAAACCTACAAGTTGTTTAGCGCTGAGGGATGCTCAACTCAGTGGACAAAACCGTTGTCGTTGCCTGAATTTCTTTACAAATAATGCTTTTATTAATCCAAGCCTGAAACCTTCCCATATTTATTAGCAGCATTGTATTTTGACCCCTGTTTAGTTTTGATCCTGCTTAAACTTATTTAGGTATCTTTGTAGGATTTTCTCACAGAAGAGCAAGTTACCCACAAATTTCCTAAAATGATCCTGCTTCCTGTTGAAATCTATTGAATCTTCCTAAGGGGAGAAAACTTTTTTTCTGGACCCAGAAGCATCTAGGAATGAAAATCTCAAGATGGGAACAAGAATAGAGCTCGCTCTACATTTCTGATTGTTTGTTTGCTTGCTTGCTTTTTTACAGATACAGAAGTTTGGTGATCCCAATGGAATTGTGCAGTTTGCTCCTGAATCATTAACTGAGAAGAACTATACAGAGCCCTCAGCAGGGGAGGGGCCACGACGTATTACACTGTTTGTCAGACGAGTTCAGGGCACTCTGGGAAACATAACGGTATTCTCACTCTTTTCCTAAAAACCCTCAATAATCCAAAATCATCCTCAGTATCAATGCATGGAGGAATATTTTTTCTTTGCCTTTCAACTGCTTGTTCCTAAAATTCCTTTTCAAAACGAATCAGACTATTTTGAACCATCATTCACATTGTTTTTTACCTAAAGTTGTTGAGCAGTAAGCTCTTTAGCATTTATTAGCTGGATTAAAAAATAATAAACCAATAAATTAAGGCGTCTGCTGTGTTTAAAGAGAACTCTGCACTCCATTCTGTTGTGAGGAATCTTGGAAAGTGGAAAAACAGCAGGGATGTGTTAGTGTAAAAAGAGAAATAATTTTTTTAAATGATTCGGAGATTCCATATAGTTTTAATAAATCCTTTGAAGGTATACAAAAGAAATCTTCATCTTCATAATATTGTTAGGTGAACAAACACCCTCCTTTTCTACGATAATCTGTGTGCCTCTTTCTTTGCACACCTAGACCCAATTTCTATGTTACCTACTTAAAACCAACCTGTTCCATATCTGATCTCCACTGAACCCTGAATATGGAAGTTTCTGACTTGGTGGGTAATTTTACTGTCTTTTGTTTTGTGCACTTTCTAAACTCTTTTCAGGTTTACTGGGAAATCTGTAGTGAATCCGACATCACGGGTGACTTCCTTAGGACAGAGGGATTTGTTGTCATTGCTGACCAGCAGAGTGCAGCTGAGATAACTCTCTACCTGTTACCTGATGATGTCCCAGAACTGGATGAAAGCTATGTGGTGCAGCTGATTTCGGTAGAAGGTGGAGCCGATTTAGACCAAGAGAGAAGCATTTCAAAGATGAAGGTGTTTGCGAATGATGATCCTTATGGAGTGTTTGCCCTGTACCCTGATCAGCAGTCGGTACTTGTGGAGAGGAACCTGGATCGGTATGTTCAAATCAATGTAACTCGGCAGGCTGGGGCGTTCAGAGAAGTGCTCGTTGAGTACCGCGTCACGTCTCATCATGAAGAAGCGCTAATTGAACCCGAGAATGAGGTGGGATACCTCACAGTAAAAGAAGGTGCCAGTTTTGGAGTGACAAGAGTGCCAATAAGCCACCAGGTCTGTATTATCCTTTTAGCTCCTGTGACGCCTGTTGTTTCCGTTTGTGTTCATCACAACACAAATGTGCTGGAATAAGATACTAAACTCTCAGTAGTATCCACTGCAAAGAAGCAGAAAAGAGAGTTTTAGAGTTATGAAATTCCTATTTATCGTAGAAGCATAGAATGGTTAGAGTTGGAAGGGACCTTAAAGACCATCCTGTTCCAACCCCCCTGCCCTGGGTACGGACACCTCCCACCAGACCAGGTTGCTCCAAGCCCCATCCAGCCTGGCCTTGAACCCCTCCAGGGATGGAGCAGCCACAGCTTCTCGGGGCAACCTCTTCCAGTGCCTCACCACCCTCACAGGGAAGAATCTAAATCTAATCTAAATCTCCCCTCTTCCAATTCTCTCTGCCATTTCCCCTTGTCCTGTCACTCCACTCCCTGACCAAGAATCCCTCTCCAGCTCTCCTGGAGCTCCCTTCAGATCCTGGAAGGCTGCTAGAAGGTCTCCCTGGAGCCTTATAGAATTCAAACATCACGTTTCTGGATAATAATTGAAAAATCACTGCCATACATGTGCTCAAATATTCTATTTTCCTTTTCATCATTGCTTTGTGTTGCCATCAGTTCAATAGTTTATTATTATATGTGTGCAGATATTTTCCCAAGTTTCCCTTTTGGGTTTTACATAGTGATTTGCTAGTACTGACTCATGAAACAGCAGATAAATTTACCTTCAGTTCTCTGTGTTCCATGGGGTTTTTTGTTATTATTATTAATACAGCTTTACACTTATGCACTTAAATCCTTTTACATCCATCTTGCATCTTCTTAATCTTAAGTATTAAAATGAAGTTGTGTCCCATTGTGTTAGATACAATATATTAGTGGCAATAGCTGCTCTACAAACTCACATTCCAGCAAACTCCCAGTAAATCACAATCCCCCTGTTGATGTTTTAAACAATGCTTTTTGTATGCAAGTAGAAAAACATCATCAGATTGTGCTGCTACTCAACTTTTTGAACCGGTGGTTATCATGTTTTTAGTGGAATTAAATTTCTACCTTTTTAATTAAATTCTCTCTCTCAAAGGCATTTGTTTCACTGGGCTTGAACTTTACTCTGGAGCTGATAAATGTAAACCTGGTTGGGGGAAGTGCCAAGGAAGTGCCTAAAATATTAGGAAGTGCAAAGTCAGCTGTTCTGCTTGTCCCTGAGGAAGCTGCCAATTCACAGGTCAGTGCCTGGCTGCTGTGTAACGTTTCTAACGCAGAATTAAGGTGCACTTCATTGCAGAAGATATGTGCTATAAGAACTCAGTTGTCTCCTTGAAGCTGTCATCATTGCAACCAATTTAATGACTGGTAAGATCCTTCCAGTTATTAGCTGTACTGTATATTATCTTTTCTTTGATACAAATTCCTATGGAAATGGGTTAATACAGCTTGAATCGGTTTCTTCATCTATAGAATGTAAATAGTTGAAATATTATGGTTAATTTATACTTTTCTTTACCTGAAAGGGAAGTTCTGAGACTTGAAGGAGACCAACTAGTTCTGGACAATGCTATTCCTTTAAGTATAGCAGCCCCAAAGTAGATAAAATTGTGCGTGCAGCACTATGTGCAAAAAGAGACAGAGGTTGTGCTGGGTTTTAATGTAGGTGACAGCATATTTGGCTAATCACTGAGTGGTAAATTTTCTATTTCTCTACTTTGTGTGAGAGTGAGAAAAGAGAATTTGCTTATCCTGATACAGCATATATGCGAGAGCTCCCTTGTATGTCAGGCAAAGAGAACAGCATGATGAGTTTCTATCTCTTAAATTTTATTGAAGTGTTTATTTAATGATTTTAATTGTCTTGAAGCACAGTTCCATCCTTTAATTTGTAATTGAGCTTAATTCAAGAGGTCTTTCTGTAAGCGTTGTCACTACCGTATATGCAATTAGAATGTGTGAATTATCCTTTCAGTACAATTTGCTGCTCAAAGAAAAAGAAACATAGATCATACTAGCAAGAACAATTTTATGAACAAAGTCAAGTGTCAGCAACATATTTTTCACGGGATACACAATAGTTTATTTCAGACCTGTGTATATATATATGTATATCTACTACCACAGCTATTGCCTGTGAGCATTAAGAGCAGGTTGCTTTGTTTTTCAAAACAACACAGAATACACAGAATGCCACATCCAGTGTTTTCAATACTGCAGTGTCAGTCATACTGGCTCCATTCCCCTGAAATCTATTTCTCAGGAATCTAAGGCTTAGAAGTACTGTTGAAGAGCTGTGAAGCAAGTGTGTATCTGTACCCACACACTTAAATATATATACAGGCATACATACATCCGTATACACTCATAATTGTTGAAGAATGCCTGTTTTACAAAATATA
Source organism: Pedionomus torquatus (assembly GCA_013398155.1). Classification (NCBI taxonomy): domain Eukaryota; kingdom Metazoa; phylum Chordata; class Aves; order Charadriiformes; family Pedionomidae; genus Pedionomus; species Pedionomus torquatus. The sequence goes on from VZRU01017272.1 coordinate 18,750, forward strand.
AATTTCACACACCTCACTGCCCATTTTGATTCAGTCTGCTGTAACAAAACCTATTGTGTTTCCACAGGTCGGCTTTGAATCTGTGATTTTACGACTTTCAGACATTGTAGCAGGGATGGGCCAGGCTGTCGTAACCAGAAAAGGAGTTTATGGCTCTGTAACAGTCAGCTGGATTTCAGGATACCCACAAGACCTAATCACCACCTTTGCTCAGCCGGGAAATATTACTCCTCCGTTTGGTAAGCACTTGTCTGAGGAAACAGCTACGAAAGTTGCCTAAGGAATGGCACCACCTTGAAGTTCTTTGTACCTCCACGTGTCTCCTCTATGAACCAAGAATCATTAGAGTGAAATTGTACAGTCTGTTTTTTGTCAGTAAGTCACGTGCTTATTTTATGAGAAAAAAATAAAAGGAGCTAAGCTTCATAAATATGTGTCTGGGAGGTAGGCACAGTGCTGTGCCCCTGAAGGACAGCCCCTTTTCCTATAGAAAATATAGGAAAGATGCTTATCGTGCAGGTTTCTTCTTCCTAAATGGAGTGGAATTGTGATTATGGTCCCTAACCCAGCAACTTTCCAGGAAAAACAGTGTTCCTATTTAGTCATTCTGACCGGTGTTCTCTCTCCTGCTCTTTATCTTCAGGTACTGTTATATTTTCCTCTGGTGAGCGAAGTAAAGTAATTGCATTTCAGGCTGCTCCAAGCCTAAATAAACTGGAGTCGTTCGCCATGACTTTAACAGCAGCGCACAGCAACGTGTCTGGTGGGGCTCGCCTGAGGTAAGGACAGTACTTATATTTTGAGTTGTACAAATGCAGAAGAATTATGACCTGTACACAAGCACGCACTTTATACAAATCCCTATTAAATTATTGGTATCCAGCAAGTCGTGCCACCTTTGGTAAACCCGTGTGTCTTGCCTCAGTGTCAGTACTGCAGATCCAACCTGATCAGAAAGGAGGCTTTTCTCCAGTTCTAGTCTGTTCCATATCACTGGGATCCAGGGTGCTGGGAATGCATCTAGAATGGTGGAGACAGTTAAGACAACGAAGAACCAAGACCAACAGTTTTGGCCAGCATGCTGAAGAATAAAAGACACTCCAGCAGTTTTCATGAGCCTCCCTAAAAATCAATATTTAGGTGATCTTAGATAACAGACATGATTGAAAAGAAATAAAATGAAACGAGGCTCAGATTGGATAGTAGGATGAATGTTCACATGGAAAGGGTTATTAAGCCTGTGGTTGAGACACCATCCCCAGAGGGATTTAAGAGATGGGTTGACATAGTGCTTAGAGAGTTGGGTTAGTGATGTTTTTTTATCAGTTAGGTTGATGGTTGGACTAGATGATCTTAAAGGTCCCTTTGATTCTATGATCCTAAGAAATGCTCCAAAAATACCTAATTTATATAAAAACCCTCTTTTTTTTTCATCTTAAAGCCAAAACCATTACATTTAATGTAGTTCTCCACCTCAGCTAAATTGTTCACGGAATTTCTTTCTCTTCCTTACACATTCATGGCTCAAAGTCCTATAAAAAGAATGGATATAGAGTAACACCGTGTGTACAGGCAGATGTTGCCTCCCTGTATTGCAATTATGCTGGTAAATCTGAAGGAAGGAAGCGGGGAATGGACTGGATGTTCTGAGACTGACCCCTTCTCCTTGTCTGTCCTGTGGGCTGGTGTCCTCAGAACACCTATTTATCATCTGAGTCAAATACCTTGAGTACTCGAGGGTGGACTTTCCTGGAAAACTTAAGGCTGCATACCACGGGGAGTATTTACCTTGAAGAGTTTTTGAGTCCCTTAGCCATGGGAAGGGTGTAGTTTGTTAACTTTAATCACTGTAATTGTAGTGGCATTTCGTAGCCTCTAGCACAGAATACTGGCTCAATTCTAGAGATAAATATCTAGAGATAAGTTTTGCGAAGAGTCTTAGTCTCTGTGCTTCATTTCCTAATAAGAAGGGGATATATTTAGTATGAACATAGTAGAGCTTAAGCTGGTATTGATTATAGGGCTCAGATCTGGAAAAAGTGGCTGTGAGTGAAGGGACAATTGGTGTTTCAAAGCCCCAGTGTAAGTTTTAAAATAATTTCCTTTCCTTCTGTAGGTTCGTGGCTAAAACTGGAGATCTGCCAGCATCTGTCTGCTCCACAGCTTTGCTTCGATACAGGGAGCTGCTTTGACAGTTAAAGCTGGTGTCACTTGGAGTGACTGTATTGTAATATATATCTCTTTGCACAGTGGGAAGACATCACACTTTCCTTTGCCTCTCTGTTTTCTCAGGAAGACATTATTTTATCCTTTTCTCTGTGTCCTGTGCTGACTCAGAATGCACTAAGCCTGTGGGGGGATGTTCAATCCAATCATCCAAAAAATGTTTTACGGGGAAGCTCTTTACGTCTTGCCTTTTTTGATTGATATTTCTTCCCTCTACTGTTACATTGCGTTTCTTTACCCACTTTCTTGCAGCCATCATTGACTTTTCACTGGAGATTACTTTGCCTGGGTGCTCTCCTTTTCACATTTTGTTCTTCCTCGCTCAGCTTTGATATTTTTTTCTGTTCTAGGTTGGGATTTACAGTAGCTGAAATTGAGCCAATGGGGATCTTCCAGTTTGCTCTTAACTCAAGATCTGTTTCAGTTGAAGAAGATGTCCAAGCAGTTACACTACACGTCCAGAGATTGTTTGGGTTTCAAAGTAATCTCACTAAATTGACATATCAAACCATTCCAGGGAGTGCCAAACCATTAGAGGACTTTATACCCATCTACAATGGAGAGCTTATGTTTTTACGTTTTCAGACAAACGCTGTGATAGAAATATCAATAATTGACGACACTGTGTCTGAAATGGAGGAATTTTTTTTTGTAAATTTGACTGCTGTGGAAATTTTGGATCTTCAGCCTGTGAATCCTGACTGGAGTCCACGTCTGAATCCAGCTTTCAGTGTTGCAACAGTTAATATCCTGGCTAATGATATTCTTCATGGAATACTAAGCTTGGGGCCAGAATTTGTTTATGTTGAAGAAGATGCCAACAACGGTACCCCCAACACAGCGATACTTCATATCAGAAGGACCAAGGGTTTTACTGGTGATATTGAAGTAACTGTTAAAACCTTTGGGGGGGTAAGTGCACAGAGTGGAGGGAATTCCTATCCTTTTGGAAACGCTTATGAAAAATCAGACTTCACGTGGGCAATGGAAGGAGAAGATTTTGAGGAACAGTCAGTCGTTCTGAAATTATTGGATGGAGAAAGAGAAGGCAAGGTGTCCATAGAAATTTTTGATGATGATGAGCCAGAAGGACAGGAATTGTTTTATGTTTTCCTCTCTGATCCTGAATGTGGAGCTCAGATTGTGGAAGGCAAGGATGAGCATGGATTTTCTTCTTTTGCAACAGTAATTATTGCAGGTAATAATGTTCCCCCAGAAAATTAGTAAATATATCTGAATTTATTAACAGTAAGTAACTGTATATTATAGCAATTATACCTGTAAAGGAGAAATCTCTTAGAAGCAAGAGTCCTATTCCTAGGATTCTAGGAATAAGTCTTTTTGAAAGTCAATTCCTTGTGAGAGTCCGGGTACCATCTATGCTTGTGTTTTCAGCAGCATTCAGCACACTGCCTAAATTCTGCGTCTCTTGACTCCAAGACACCAGGTATTACAGTACTCCAGAAGAGTGTCAAAAACTTTGCTTAGAATGCTCTTAAGAGATAACACTTCAGCTACATTATTTTATGTTTACTAAAGCCCTTAAAACATATTCTTTCTAAAGAGAAATAGGCCTCAGCATGCCCCTAGAGTAGATGTAGTAGGTTATGGGATAAAGATGGATTTTCAAGGACAGCTTTCTCCTTCATCCCACACATAATGTTGAACCCATTCATTTTCCCAAACTGTTTCATCATTCTTTTCTTCTGCACCTTTAATTCAGTGCATGGCACTAGGGAGCTGCAAAATATTGCAGTGTTCTCATAGCAATGTAAATAAATTCAGCAAAACAGCAGTGGAGGAAATAAACAAAATGGTGATTTCCTCCAAAAGGAGGAAACTAATGTGGACAGAGCATCCCGTGATTCTACCACTTCCCTGGGCAGCCTGGTCCAATGATTGACAACCCTTTCAGTGAAGAATTTTTTCCTAATATCCAGTCTTAACCTCCCTGGGTGTCTACTGGTTAAAATAAAATCTATAAATAACAGTATTTGTAGTTCTAGGTAAGTATAGAGTGTAAATTAAGGATAGAAGCATTAAAAGAAATTGAGTCCCTGCCCATGGTAGAGTGAGTGGAACTAGGTGATCTTCAGGGCCCCTTCCAACTCTAACCATTCTACAAGTGTATGGAATTTTCTTGAGGTACCCACAACTTTGCA
>VZRU01017272.1:23245-42261 GCA_013398155.1 Pedionomus torquatus
CTTGAGGTACCCACAACTTTGCAGCATGCTGTTGATACCTGGTTTTTGGTTTTGTAGCAGTTACCCGCATTAAAATTATAGTTTAGCCTCAGCTGAACTTTCTGACTAACTAACTTTCATGGACTGTTTCCTTTATAGGAAGCGATCTCCAGAATGGCATTTTGGGGTTCATTCCAGAAGTACAGAGCGGTCTCGTACTTGACGAAGACTCGGAAGACAGAGAGGTGCTGCTGATTGTCGCAAGGCAACCAAACAGGTGAAGGCAACATCCCTTCCCACACGCTCTCATGCACCATTGAATACGTTGAATCACAGAGGCTGCTGTTAGTGGAAGAGGTTATCATAAAGCTGTACAGGAAATCTTTGCCTTTCAGCTCCTTTGATAATTTCCCAGAATTTGGCACATGGGCTTTTAAGTTGTGAATGTGATTAGGTCTGTCACTGTATGGTTATAAAGCATAAATGGAAAAAAATCCCCAAGTATTTTCCGACTTGTGCTGTAAGGCAGCAAGTTTTCTTTAAGGTAAAGTATTTGCGCACTGCTAAAGATTTCATTCCAATTCTCAGCTCCCCGTGTAATATAACATAAGCATGAATATTAAGATGAGCGATTAAGAAGGTATTTAAGTGTCAGTACTATGCTTATGTCTTCAGCCACACAGATTCTGTATTTTTTCTAATAGGCACATATACAGGTTGCACATTTATGTGTACTTTAAACAACTGGGCTCAAGTACTCCAAGTTCCTTAAAATGTAAGGAAAGACAAATTCTCTCTGGCTTTCCAGATAAATTGTTACTATAATATTCAGGAAAGTACTCAGGCACATCCCTGTCTCCCAGGCACCGGTGTCTCTTATCCAGCTAATCTCATGTTTTCTGAAACAAATATTTGAGAATAATCTGGCTGCCCTTAATTTCCTGTCTTACCTTTTGGTACTCTAAAAAGATTTTAGAGGAAGGTATTTAACTAAAAAGAGAGAATTTTTCTTCTTAAAACAGTTTGTTCCCTAGTGATAAGTTTTGAATAGTTACAGGAGATGTATATTACCTCTGTGGTTTATTTTTGTTGAAGCAATAGTGCTCTCCTTCTGTACACATATGCCCTTTTGATTTGCTTGTAGGGCATTTGAAGATGTGAAGATCTTCTGGCGCGTCACCTTCAATAAATCGGCTGTTGTCCTTCTGAAGGATGGCACGAACTTGGAAAAGGAACTCGTATCTGTGCTGGGAGCCACGACCTGCATGGCAGGTCAAACAGCGTGCAACATCTCCATTGAAATAAAACCTGATAATGTAAGTCATTATTACTCGTTTGTGCACAGCACTGTGGTGCTGAATCGCAATTTATCAGGGTGAAAAAACCCTCTCTGGTGCAGAGGAACTGATGGGTAGGGCATGGATTGAATATGTAACTTGACATCTGCTCGTGTCCTCTGCAAACACACATTTATTTTCAGGCTTGTGCTACCTCCTTTGTGACTGGTAAAAATTCAGGAAGGGGATGAATATTTAATTGGAAGAATAAATTGAAGATCTCAGACTTTTATAGAACCATAAGAAAAAAAAAAAAAAAAGATTTATTTCAGTGAGGTGCATCGTCATATACTGGACTCTTATCCTTCAAACAATATGGTTTTCATCTATCAAAGCACTTGTTAGGGTAGATTTTGGAAAGCATATCCTGTAAATCATAGAATGGTTAGAGTTGGAAGGGACCTCAAAGATCACTGAGTTTCAACCCCCCTGCCCTGGGCAGGGACACCTCCCACCACACCAGGTTGCTCCAAGCCCCATCCAGCCTGGCCTTGAACCCCTCCAGGGATGGGGCAGCCACAGCTCCTCTGGGCAACCTCTTCCAGTGCCTCACCACCCTCACACCAAAGAAGTTCTTCCTAAGATCCAATCTAAATCTCCCCTCTTCCAATTTAAAACCATTACCCCTTGTCCTGTCACTCCACTCCCTGACCAAGAGACCCTCTCCAGCTCTCCTGGAGCTCCCTTCAGATCCTGGAAGGCTGCTCGAAGGTCTCCCCGGAGCCTTCTCTTCTCCAGGCTGAACAGCCCCAGCTCTCTCAGCCTAACTTCATAGGAGAGGTGCTCCAGCCCTCTGATCATCTCCTTGACCCTCCACTGGACCTGTTCCACCAGCTCCATGTCCTTTCTCTGTTGAGGCCTCCAGAGCTGGACACAGGACTCCAGGTGGGGTCTTGCGAGCACAGAGTAGAGGGGGAGAATCACCTCCCTGGCCCTGCTGGTCACGCTTCTTTTGAAGTGTGATGTATTATATAAATAGCTACTTTATTGCAGTAAACTTGAGATGTCGTTATTGTATATAACAATATACAATATATATATCAGAGTGGCATCTGCTGCAAAGTTATTGTTTTTGGGATATACTTTATTTTATGTTTTGCTCATTTCAGGAAGCATGCTTGGGTTACGGGTTAGCACAAGTCATCCATTGAACGCACAGCAGGATGTATGCATTTTTTGAGAGCTGCAAGTAGTGAGTAGGTCTTATAATGATATGAAAATTGCCCCCCCTGTTTACAGGTACCTGAATTTGAAACACATTTTTTTGTTGAGCTATATGCTGTAAGCACAGGAGCTGCGTTGAACAACAGTGCCAGGTTTGCTTTCATAACCATCCTTGAAAGTGACGCTCCCCATGGTTTGGTGTATTTTGCGGTGGGATCTCGTTTTGCTGTGGCTCATAAGAAGACAACTTCAATCACTCTGCAAGTGCTTAGAGATTCTAGTGCCTCGATAACCACCGTGGTCGGCTACAGCATGCAGGTAAGAGTTCCACTGTTATTTTTACTATTTAATTTACTTATTAAATCATAGTTCCATTGGTTGGAATAGATGATCTGAAGAGGTCCCTTCCAACCTAGGTGATTCTGTGACAGTTCATTCTCTAAAATAAATGTGACCATAGCTAACATATTTTTCAGGAAATAGTCAAATATTTGCTGGCCCAAGTGGTCTAATTTCTTTGGGTTTCAATTAGTAAAAGGACCTTGTTTTCATTAATTGTAAAGAGTGATTTTGGTCATCGTACCTTCCAGTCTCCTCGAAGAGTACAGTGAGGCAGGCAAGAATTACATGTCTTTCTTTGTTCTAAGGTTCTTATGAGACTCCAGTCTTGTGAGAGAGGTTTCTTTCTCTGAAATTAAGTTTTTATCATCATGGGTATGTTTATCACAACTCAGATACCAACACACTTGCAGTTTAGGTCATAGATTTATTATTACACAGAGCATGCTTAGGAAAAGAGAGAGACTACTTTCATCAGGTTTTGTTCCATGTTCTTGAAGTACTAAATTCAAAAATTGTTCTTCTGATTGAAAATCTCATGCGCATAAGTCAATGTTTACCATCCCCATTAATTTTTTTTATGTTTACAGACATAACACCAGCCTCTTCTGTTGACTCTTTTCTCTCTAAATGAGAGCCTCATTATTATTGACAGGTGATTCTCCTTTAGCAGAAGTAACACAGCTGCAAAAACTCTAATTTCTTGCACTTCCTTATAGTTGTGACTCCAACATGATGGGACAGGCTGCAAGGGAGGTTCCTCTAATTTTGCCATTATTTTGGAATAGTGCTTAGCCTGATCCACTTTGTGTATGTGGGGTTTTATACCCAAAAGCATTCTTTCAGGGGAGGGCTATTGTAAGAAGGCCTTGTGTGGCCATTGTACTTCCATCATCCTTTATAACAGAAGATTTTGAATTCTGTTGTTATGTTGTTATATATTTCTTGTGAAGGTGGTGAGGCACTGGAAGAGGTTGCCCAGCGAAGCTGTGGCTGCCCCATCCCTGGAGGGGTTCAAGGCCAGGCTGGATGGGGCTTGGAGCAACCTGGTGTGGTGGGAGGTGTCCCTGCCCAGGGCAGGGGGCTTGGAACTGGTTGATCTTCAAGGTCCCTTCCAACTCTAACCATGCTATGATTGCATACATTGCATTTTAAATGCATTGGATTCCATTATGTTCCCACATATTTATTATAGAGTAGCCGGCCAGTGCTTTAGATTGTGTGGTAAAAATTTTCACATCCCTTCCAGCCAAAAGTTCATTGCAATTTAGCTCTTAAATGGAGAAGAAGAAGAAGTGTATATTTAGGCTAAAATACAGGAGGTGATTCCTTTTCTGTTTGCATTTTTTTGTATAACAACCATTTTTGGCAGATATTTTTAGGTTTTGAGGGTGCATGGCCAGGTATCAAAGCGTTGGTACTTTGGCTACCTGTAAACTCAGAGGTCATGGCAGACAGGACACCTCACTGGAATCAGATGTTTCTGTCCTTCCTACAGAAGCTTCTAAAACATTGTTCTTGTTAGTAGTGCATTGATTACTGCTGGTTTCCATGTTTCCTGATTCTCAATTGGAAGGGATTAAAAAAAAAAACAGGAAAATTCTTGGAATTTTGACAGATGATGTGATCTGTGTTCTAGAGCAGCTCTGAACAGATACACACTGCATGCGTTGATTTACAACATCCTCCTGAAAACTAAAAAAATGTCTGATTTATTCCACAAGTAAACTTTACTACCTAAAGATAAATGTTTTGAAAAGGAGTCTAGTGTTTCACAAATAAAAATCCTCATTATTTTAGAGTAGCAAAACTTTTCAAGATTACCTATCAGTCAGTATACAAGCTCACTAAATGAATAAACACTATTGAAAAATCATACACTTGGATAGTAGCCCAGAAGGTTAGTTTCCACTTAAGGAAAGTTTATTATATTACCAGATATAGCATCAAGGTTATGGCAACTGACAAAAAAGAACAATAATGTGGAGAGCGAAACAGTATCTGCAAACCTCATGGAAGGTAAAAATAGGGCTAGTTCTCAGGGAAGAGAGGCCACGTACCATCCCTAGATAAGTCCTAGGGATGTGTATTCTACAGTGTCTGCTTTGCCTTTGGACGTAAATGGATTGCTCTTCTTTTAAGTATTTATACCGTGATTGAAAATGTGATGAATTGATATTAGTTTGGGCACAGATTTCCAAACCTTTTGCTTGGCTTTTGCTTAGTTTTCATGTTATCAGTAATTGATGTCTGTGCCCTGAACTGAGGGACTTCATGCTGCGGACACAAACTCGCATCAGCCTCTCTGGGATTCACCCCAGAGATGTGCTGACACTTCTCTAATACCCACTCACCCAGAACAGCTTTGTGATATTTTTTTTTCTCTGGAAAAGAAGAGGAGGGACCCTGTTTACTATTGGCACTCTATGTAATTCTTCCTCTAGGTTGTCACTAACCACAAGTGACAGGTGGTATTTCAGGGAGATACCTCATTTATGTAATTGCTATATCATTCTTAAAGACATTTTGAAAGGGGACTTCTTTTTTACACATTTAAATTATACCCATTTAAAGCTTGCGTGTTCTACAGCAGCTGTTTTTCAACAATTGTATCTGTCATAACATTACCTAAATCTCTTTTGGTTTGTTTTTAAGGAGCTACAAAAACCTGAACCTATGGGTCGGACCATCATTTCCCCAGCTGTGGCAGGACAGGATTTTGTGAGATCTGAAGGTTTATTGACTTTTGAACCTGGACAGAGAAATACATTTCTGGATGTGACCCTGACTCCAAAGACGGGATCTTTAAATCCATTTCCTAAACGTTTCCAGGTTGTACTTTCTAATCCCACGGGTGGTGCCAGAGTAGACGACGTATATGGCATTGCTAATGTCACCATTGTCTCAGAGGTGGACTCCTTGCCCATCTGGGGGCTGATCGATCAACTGCATCAGCCTCTCGATGACACCATTTTACACAGAGTCCTCCAGAATCTGAATGCCAAGGTGGCTGCAGAAACTACAGAAGAGCAGCTTACTGCTGTGACGCATATAATAGATAAGGTAAACCTCTCCTGCTCTTTGTGAATGACCAACGACATTAATGGGAGTATAAAAACACACAGGCCTGATAAGGTTAGCATCCGCAGCAGCGACTCAGGGGCACAGACTGCAAAGGCGAAAATAGAAATTGTGGAGTCCCACAGTCGAGGACTAAGTTTGTCTGCCTCTAGTTGGGATGGTGGCTGGCAGTCAAAAAATCAAATAGGTTGAAAAGAGCCGCCAGAAGTCATTTTGCATTGTCCACCTGTGGCTTAATATTTCCTGCTGTGCTCAATTTTCCCATTGATGGCGTGTTTTTGTAGACCTTATTAGGGTTTCTTGATTATCAGGCTGCATCTTTGTTGGCTTTAGCCCTGGTAGAAGACAGGGAGGCCCAAGGTTTGCTTGTATCTTCACAACTGGCTGCAGTCAACACAGAGGCAAACCCTTCCAGGGCCAGCTGGACCCTGCTGAGCTCTGGACCAGGCATTCAGCTTGCCTCTTTTTCCTGTAGTAGCTTTGGAAATCGGGTTGGCAGAGGAGCTGAATGCTGCAGCACTGCCAGGAAGTTCTGTGAAAACTCTGGGACCAGTTTTAGGGCTTTCTGGCTCTTCTGGACTTGGGGAAGAGTTCACAGGGGCTGGAAAATGTTTAAAGTTTGTCTAGACAACGAAGCGCGATAATGATGTTCGTGAACAGCAGTTCATTTGTGACTGTTGCTATTTTGACACAGAAATCAGAGAAAGTGATGTCAAAGATTCTCAGGACTCAACAATCTCCAATTTGAGAAAGAGTGAAAAATGCCATAACTTTTATTAAAGGTGCCACATATCTTTACTAACCGAATCCCTGTCAGAAAGCACAGCTTTATGCAGTTTTTGGCATAGCCTGCATCTCACACCTTGGCAACAGCAATCAGAAAGGGGAAAAAAGTATTCTGAACCTTTAGAATTGGGATAAAAAAGGAGGCTTTACTTTGCTGTTCAACACAAGGAAACATTGTAAGCAGACTTCTGTGCATAAAACTATGTTTTCTTTCCTCTCCTCTCGTTAGGTTACAGATGTAGGTGAAAAACAGCCACTTACTGATAAAAGTAGGAGTCTTTTCTATGAGATACTCTGTGCTCTGGCTAGCCCAAAGCGTGAGGACACGCGAGGGTATAGCATGCTTGCCGAGGTGACTGAGAAGTTTGCTTTCTCCCTGTTGACTGGGATAATGTGTGGATCACCAGGAGAAAGGTGAGAAAACTGGAATTGATAATGCACTGTGGGGATGTGTGACAACTTGCCAGTTATAGCCAAAGTTCGAGTAAGAAAAGGGGCTCGTCTATCATCCAATATGGTACCTGTACAAAAGTGTGTTGCACTCTAAAAAGCTCTAAAAGCTCCTGATGCCACCAGTGACTGGTATGGGGTGGGAGTAGGAGTCAGGAGATCTGGGATGTGTTAATTCACCTTTAGCTTAAATATTGCCTGGGAAAGAATTCGTTAATATTAGTAAGAAGGTAAGGTGTAATGTAATGGTTCTAAGGCTTAGATGGCAGTAGGTAACACACAATTTCTACTGGAATTTTGTAATTTCTGTGTCCTTGGTCTTGTTCACTTGAATATTATTTTTTTTTTTTTTCAAAAGCTGCTCATATTTTTTACCAGTAGTTAAAAATTACTGGTTTTGTCTGTAAGTGCGTAGTACCATGCAGACAGGCAAATGGGTAGGGGAAATGGGTGACTGCAGAAGCAGATGACACTCTTTTATGAGACAGGTGGCTTTAAACAGTGGGTTTTTCCCACTGTGAATCTAGTAAACAACTGGTATCTGAATTTAGAAAAAAAAATACCTTATTTTCCCTTAGAAATCCAGCATGGTTTAGATTTCTATGTCAACTTCTTTCAGAAATGTAACTTCTCTTGCCATTTCCTGACTTGTAAGGGATATCATCCCTTACAAGTCCCTGGAAGTATTCAAGGCCAGGCTGGATGGGGCTTTGAGCAACCTGCTCTAGCGGGAGGTGTCCCTGCCCATGGCAGGGTGGTTGGAACTGGATGATCTTCAAGGTCCCTTCCAACTCTAACCATTCTATGATTCTATGATTCTATATGAAGCCCACCTCAGCCCAAAGACAGTAAATGGCATGTCAGCAGTCTTCTGAACAGTGTCCAGAACCTAAAAGTTCAAATCCTTTACTCCAAAGGTTTTTTTGTATCATCTGTTGGGAATAAGAAGTAAAGCAAGATCATCCATTTTAATGCCTCTCCTTCCTGTAGACTCATCTCCACATCAAGCGATAAAGACAAGTCTTACGACAGCCTTTTGGTTGCAGTGAGCCAAACCAGAGGGGAAGTGGTGAATCTGAATGACATTATAATTCAGCCCCTCCTTTTTTTTTTTTCCCAGAAACTGAAATTGTCTGCCTATTTAGTGTCATAAAGCCTAAAAATGTTGGAGGAATAAAGTATTAATTACAAATGCATTTTGGAGTCATTCTGTAAAGAACAGCAAAAGCTCCATTCCACTTACCAGCCCTATTCTTTTTCCATTTCAACAGAGGTAAAACTATCCTTGACAGCTGCCCGTACATTGCAATAATGGCTCACAACTGGTTTCCTCAGCAAATCAACGGACACAGATTTGATGGAAAAGATGGGGATTCTATTCAAGTGCCTGAACATTTACTGGAGGTCTCTGTTGTATTGTCGCCTCCACAAGAGGAGAACTGTGAATCTGTGCAGTTCACAGAATACAGCAGTCAGCAGTGGTTCCTTACTGGAGACAAAGAACTTGCCCTGAAGAACAAGGTTTGAAGATGATGCCATTTATTTTTTGAAGATATTAGTTTCAATTAGATATTGCTCAAATCCTCTTAAACGTATTGAAAATACGAACATTTTTGTGTGTGCCTCTGATTAAAACAAGCACCAAATGTTGATATTTAATATTAAATTTGTATTTATGTTGTACATGTTTCAGGTTTTTTCTATGAGTTTAAAAGGTCGGAGCTCACAACCTTTGGAAGATAACAATGAAGTCACTTATCGGATTTATGCTACAGGAAGTCGGATTGTTCAACAAAAGTCTTTATGTCTCCTCTGGAATCAAGCTGCTGAAAGGTTATTTTATTATTCTGTTTAGTTTTCCAGTTTCTACCGTGGATTTGCCTAAGATGTGATAACTCTGGTTAGATAATTTGCGAGTATAAAATTGATCCATTTTCTATCTGTAATTTTTTTTTTCTTACTTTTTCTGGCTTTTGTAGCAGCACTTAAAACTTCCCATGTGATAAAACATGTACTTATTCTAGCTCAGACATTTTTCAGACTTCTGCTCTTGACTCCTCACCAAAATACTAGTTAGGTTACGTAATGATATGTTAGGGAATGCTGATAGGCCATAAATCCCAGAATTGCATCACATTAATATTAATGACATGACTTTTACTCTTTATAACTGTTATCAGACAACACTTCAAGTCCATTCTTACTAAAAATGAAGAATTAAACCTGCCTCTGGTATTGCTTCAAGTCACTGGCTCAGAACATTCCTAATTTCCACTAATATCCACTCTTTGCTTTGGATCTGTGAAAGGCACTATGTAAGTGAACAAAAGAACCCCAATACACTCTTAAGGGGTAGACTATGGATTTGTCTAGACCAGTATCCTGTCTCCAGTAATGGCTAAAAGTAAATGCCCAGGGAAGAGTAAGATCAGGACAAACATCCGTGGCAATTTCCCCAAGGGTGTACTCCACAGTGATCCCGTGAACTGAATGTGATTTTCTGTATTTCATACCCCAGATGGTTTTAGTCTACCACGAACTTGTCAAGTATTTCCTTGAGCCATCCAGAATTTTAGCACATCTCTTGACAGTTATCTCATTAGGGCTATTATTTTTTTGTCGGAAGAGCCATCTCTTGTTGCATGTTATTTTTCAAGTATTGCTGCTACTACCTTAAGTTGATGTTTCCTGTTTTTTAGAAGAAACAGTGAACAGCTTATCATTTTCCATTCTTGTTCCTACTCATATAATTGCAAAATATGGATTAAAGTTTTCTTCATGGGCTCTTCAGTGCCCCATTATCTGATTAGCCTGTGGTTTTCCCATTCACACAGTATAAATGAATTTGGAGAGAACTGTGGTTGTTATTCTGCTGAGATCCAGTTGGTTTAGATCTGATTTCATTAGACTGACTTGATTATATCAGTCTGTCACTGATACAGACCGCTTCTCTTCAGAAAGGAGATGCAGCAGAATTTTCGGGTCCACCCCCCTTTTATCTGGACACTGTATCATAGGGCAGATGTGAGTTCCACTAGAAAGGGTTTAGGAGGTCACCACTTTTCAAAATCAGTTCAACAACACTGAAAGGAAACAAAACAAGAACTGCAGTTTCAAAACATATGCATAATATAAATAAGTATAGTATAAAAAGAAGTGTTCTCCATAGTAGGGTAGGATATTGTGCAAGTCACGTAACAAACAGTTTGAAAAAGTCAGACAGGCCTATAAATCTTGCAAAAGTTTTAAAAACACAGCCACAAAAATTCTCTAGTGGAAAAAAGTATTCATTATCATACATTTACAACTTTTTAAAGTTTTTTTTTTTACATTTTTTTTTAATTACAGAAGTTAAAAAAAAAAGCTATAAACAATATTTTAATTTCATTTAGATGTGCCATTCTGAGAACTACACAGAACACCTATGCAATAGTGTAGAAAACTTGCTTTTTCAGAGATACAACAATTTTCATGTTAAAAATGTAAATTTAACATTATATTTACCATATAAATTACAGAAGTCAATTCCCAGCTCTCTGAACCTTTCCTTTTCCAGCTGGCTGTCCGACAGTGGGTTCTGCAAAGTGGTGGATGACACCTCAGACTACGTGGAATGCTCTTGTTCTCATATGTCCATTTACGCAGTTTATGCCCAAACAGATAACTTGTCTTCATACAATGAGGCTTTCTTCTCTTCTGGATTCATCTGCATTTCAGGTCAGTGGGTTGAAGACCTTTTTCTCATTAATAACAACCGAGGACAACCAATAAGGCTGATTTTTAGCAATTTTAGTAACTGATGACAACCTCTTTATTCAGAGGGGTATTGGAGAATAGTTAATTAACTTCATGGCATTTGGCAAGTTGCCATCTAGTCCAGTATTCGCACACTGACACATTTTACCACCGAAAAAGGAAGGTCAGTGAAGAAATATGTCTCCTTGTGATGTTTTATTGAGCCATACAAGAGAGGAATATGGCATTCATTTGGGGAAAAAAACTTAAAATTCCTAAACTCAGCAATGTCTCTAGCAGCAGTACAGTTGTCCTCTTTGACTTTTCTTCCTAGCCTGTAAGCTCATTGACAATTTATACTCAGAAGTGGTAATTCGAGGGAGATAGATTCCATATCACCTGTATAGAGCTCCTAATTGCTACCTGACTCCTTGGGAGAAGCCCAAGAGTTTAACCTGTGAAGACCATGACTCTGTTGACGGCCACTTGCAGAAGTCCCAGAGCAGCAGGTGGAAAGTAGATCTTTAAACTTTGGGAGGAGATGGGAAGGAGATGGAAATTACACCTTTCACATTGCAGTCAGCGCAGTGTTATGTGGCAGGCAAGCCTGGATGAAAATAAGATTATTCTTCTTGATAGGTGCTGTGCAAACAGGACCCCAAGAGCAATGGGGAAAACATGCTAAAGGAGTTCTTAGTCTAACCTTAGGGCACTGAAGTGGGGTTCTGGGTCTGCTCCTTGTGAGGTTTATGACTTCTATACCAGATCATCACTGTCTGACTAACAAAAACAGTGCAAGCAGATAAATCACCTGTTTATCCCCACCCCCAGAAAACTGAGGCTAAAGCAAGGCTTCTTAATTGTTTTTAAGCCTCTGCCATTAAAGAAAAAAAAAATAGACAGAGAAGAAAACCTGGTTTTCATCTGCTTCATACAAATCAATTGTTTTATTTAGCAATAAGATTACAAATACAAAAATAAAATAATAAAATAAATATAAAATACAGATAAGCTTCCGACTTAGATCGTGTTAGTGAAAGTGGAAAAAAAAAGACAAATTAGGTTAAATTATGGAATTATTTTAGCTCCCAAGCCTATGAAAAAGCTAAAAACATTACTTCAGTAATACATTTGTGAATGAGCTCAGTGTGAACCAAAGAGAACATAAGCCCTCTGTAAGGTTTTGGGATTTATTTTTTTTTGTTTACTAATGATCTATAATTCGAGAGATCCAGCATTGTTGTTCTTACCTAGTATAGTGTCTTAGCCTAAGATTTAATTTTTTTCTTTCTTTTTTTTTTTCTTTTTTTTTTTTTTTTTTTCTGTGTAGGTTTCACTTTGGCTATTATCTCCCACCTTTTCTGCACCAGGTGTGCCATGTTTGCTGCTAAACTTCTCACTCACATGATGGTTGCTTGTTTGGGTACTCAGGTAAGAAATCTCTTTATACTTTCCCTTTCCTTGCGTCCACGACCTTGTCTGGAGAGACCTCCTTTTTGTTTTCCACAGCGTAAATATTTTTGGAAAATGTAAAATTTCAATGTATGGTACTTATAATTAATCCAATATTCATATTCTGTGTTGGCAATTCAATTGAAGTTACAATTTTTTGGAAATATTTAGAGAAAATCTATGGATGATACAGCCACATGAGAGATTGTCCTGTATGTGGAATAATATATATTTTTGATGATGAGGTATAGAACTGAGATCCATCCAAAAGAATTCTTGGATCATTTTGTCATATAATATATAGATTAAATATGTTATTGTTATTTAATGGACAGATTACTGTCAGTACTCATAAGTTTTGTGAGGAAAGTTTGTTTTGAGTAGTAGATGATGAAAACTCTTTTGCACTATAGTTTTTGTTGGAAGGAATAGTTATGAAACATTTAAATCATACAAGAGAATAAACTGTAGAAAGTCTTCATAGTTCTCTCATAGTGGTTCAAATAACAGGTAATAGAATGTCAGCAAGCCAAAGCAGCGTATAGAAGGGGAATATTTCTCTCTGTCCTATAAAATATAACTTCTTCAGCTTTGTTTACATCAGCTACAAATAACTTCAAGCATCTAAAATCCACTGTATGAAAAGATTCCTTAAGAGGTGATTTTTTTTGGGTATAGTTTTAATGCTAAAAAGATGTTGCAGATTCACATTTAAATTCTTGCTGGAGACAGGGATGTAGAGAGAATTTAAGAATATTAGCAGGCAGGTACCTAGAGGAACGTGTCGTATCAGGGAAACACTCCATAAATATTTGAAATATTTGTGTTACCTGGAGAAGTTTAGCAACACACCTGTCTCTGTGAGTATTTGTGTACTGCCATGGTTAGTATATGATTTTATTCATGTTACCTCATGGTATAGCTCTTGGCTACGCAACGGGTTGTGTTGATGATGTTCATCACACAACTGGGCTTAAAACAGGGGTGGGAGAGGGCCTTGTGGTGCTTCTGAGGACTACTGTGTACCAGCAGGATTCTGGCATCTTTGGGTGGAATAGAATTTCGGCATCTCGGTTCTTGAGTTTTGAAACACATGCCTAATGTTTTTTTAGTAGTTCTGTGTAGTTACATGGAAAGCTAGAGCGTGTTCCAGAGACCTGTAATGTGCATGGGTGCAGGTGTGCAGTCCTGATTTGGGGCACATAGTGATAATGCAGGTAAGGACTTGTGTAGGGTAATGTGTCCCTATACAAAATAAGATGACTGTAGCCCATTTTACAGTCTAATGATGGATTCTACAAAATTTCCTTCTAGCTTTCCTTTGCAGTGAGTGTTGAATTACCAGTGTTCCCAGAATTGTTTGATATTTTGCATATCCCTATCCATGTTGCATTCTTTCTACCTCCAGTGCTTTTCCACTTCTCAGGCAATACGTTGCATTTCCAGTACAGAGAAGCTTGTTTCTTTTTACAGTGAGTTTCATTTACACTGGTATTTCAGGGTGGTTTTCCTAAGTATCTATGCCTTAAGTGAAGAGTTGAGTCCTAACTGTGTGTTTGAAGTTCTTAAAGCCCCAAAATAAGGCAGGTGTTAAATACTGTCCCAAATTGGTTGCACTTTGAGTCATTATTGGCATGACCTGCCTGGGTTCTCAGTTTTAGTCTAGTTATTTCATTAAGTATCTTTATCATCTTTAGAGTTAGCAAGCTTAGTGATAGAATTTTAGAGTTACTGATAGAATTACTGATAGAATTTTATTTCCCGGTCTTAAAAGCTGCTAAATTCATGTTCCTCCATTCTCAGGCCAGTGCTGCAACTGCTTTGCTGTAACGTGAATATCAGGGTGTCCCACGCATGCACATCCCCCCCTAAAGAATGTATAGTTAAAGCAGGTACAACCATGGGACACGCTTCACTTGAACAGCACATTCAACTGAAATTCAGTGTTCATGAAAGTAGTTTAGGTCAACTTAGCTCCCAAATACCTATGGAAGAACCTAAGCAAAGGCACTTTAAAGCTTGACCAAAATGGGAACTAAAATAAAAAGTTGTTATATTTTTTGTCAAATGAGGTTTTATTTAAATGTAATGAATTTTTAAGTTTTCATCTACTGATGTGTGAGCATTTTGTCAGTCGTCTGCCTAGCAGTTCCCACCCACTGACAAATCCATGTTTCAAATAATAACTCTATTGCAACCTTCTAGGTTTCTTCTCAAGGTTGGGCTGGAGCATGGTCGTAGCCATGGGGATGAAGATGGTCATTGCTAGAGATCAGCCCAGTTAGAGACTGGGCTGGGTTTCAATAGAGCTTCTGGGCCTTGGAGCAGAGGAAGTAGGTGGAGAAACCAGTAAGGACTGGTCAGAAACATTAATGTGTATTAGTGCATTAGTATTTTTATGTGTATTAGTATTTTTATGTTGATCCCTAGTAAGCATTTTAAGCGTGAAGGGAGGGTTTTAATGTCTTCATTTTCCAATCTTGCTCCTTGTGAGTAGAATAATTGTCGAGAAAACAATATATAAAGAAAAATTACCTGAAAGGCATGTACTTCATGTGCAGAGGAAAGTGGGAGCCAGTGCAGAAAAAGGTTACTGAAGGTAGTAAGTTTTCTCTTAAGGCATAAGAACAGAAAAATGCTATTGTTGCCTTTCCATCTTCATGTACAAAAGTAATACCGAAAAGTCAGATACTTCTGGCTACTGGAATGCTGTGTTTGTTTGTAGCTACTGAAGGACTTCATAAGTGAGCAAGCTAACTCCAGCTTGGGTCCACGGGCTTTCCTCTATGCTAGAAGATTCTTTTCTTTAAACACGCTGCATTTGAACTTGTTTATGAAATAACAGCCTGTTACTGAATAATTCTTGAGAACAGTTCCATGTGGTGTCCAAAAGACAGTGGTTTTAGTTTAACTACAGAGATCCTACTCAGAATGTCTCTAAGCCCTCAGCCCCTAAAATCCATGGCTCTCTGGGTCTCTTTTCCTCCCGCCTTGCCATTATTCCACGAGTTTAGAGCAAAAACTTTCGAGAGAGGATTTTAGTAGGGTAACTTCTGAGCCTGATAGCTGTCTTGGAGGGGAAGCAGAGACAGCTCGGCAGCAGCTGCTGAGGGAAAGAAAGTGACTTTACGGCAGAATGAAAAGAGAAGGGATATGTTTGACAAGAGTGAGCTGTTCTGAACAGCTGAAAGAAAATCTTCACACAGTTAACTTGTGTTGTGATATCTTGGCATATGTTCTGCCTAGAGAGAACCAGCCCGACTAGGAAGCCTGAGTTTAACACAAAACTCTAAAATAGAAGATGTTTGTGCAGCTATACCCGCCTGCAAGCATTTGGGCAGTGTGCCTACGATTAGATATTTGCAACACAATTAAAAGTTTTGTGGTTTTGCTAACCAGTGACTGAGTGAGAGGAGTTCCTTAAGACAGTTTTAACTGAGAACTTATTGTGTGAAAATCAGCACTTAATAATTTTTACTTTAAATACAAGGAAAATGTTAGCACTTGGAATTTTAATCTGGTAATATTAAAGCACCAGTAGACACTGGATTTGTATCTACTAGATCTCGAGCCACCCTAGAGAATGAAGGAAGCTGGTGTTTCTGTGTGCAGTTACAGTTTTATCAAACAAAAGAAAAAAACAAAATACTGAGAAACTTTTCAGGTTAGTTCCTGGTTTTTATACATATGTGAATAATTCGTTTTCCTCTAATATTTGCCCTGGATGTTTACTAGACTTGTAGTACTTTTTTCCAAGGACATGGAACACTTGGAATTGGTCCAGTGGAGGGGCACAAAGATGATCAAAGGGATGGAGCACATCTTCTATGAGGACAGGCTGAGAGTGCTGGGGCTGTTCAGCCTGGAGAAGAGAAGGCTCCAGGGAGACGTTGGAGCAGCCTTCCAGGATCTGAAGGGAGCTCCAGGAGAGCTGGAGAGGGACTCTTTGTCAGGAAATGTAATGATGGGACAAGGGGCAATGGTTTTAAACTGGAAGAGGGGAGATTTAGATTGGATATTAGGAAGAACTTCTTTGCTGTGAGAGTGGTGAGGCACTGGAACGGGTTGCCCCGAGAAGCTGTGGCTGCCCCATCCCTGGAGGGCTTCAAGGCCAGGCTGGATGGGGCTTGGAGCAACCTGGTGTGGTGGGAGGTGTCCCTGCCCATGGCAGGGGGGTTGGAACTGGATGATCTTCAAGATTCCTTCCAACTCTAACCATGGTATGATTCTATGATAAATTACTACCAGTGCAGTAATTACTATTATCTGTAGATGGCAGTCAAACCTTTTCAGCACGTTGCTCAGAAATGCTGTTCCAAAGCCATGCCTGCTCTGTGGTTGCTGACAGTAATTTGTTGCTCTGTCAGTGATGGGGCCTGATGATTCACAATACTCGGCCTTCATTTCATTCACAGCATGCCTAGAGCTCCCAGGGATAATGGAGCACTTGTAAAGCATTCACCAACGGATGATCTAGCGTTTGGTGACACTCATTGAGGAGATATAAAATACTGGATGCTTCTAAAACATTTTTTATTCCTTTCCATTCTCATATTTACTCAAAGAATCATGCTGTCTCTGACAAACATTTCTTGCATCATCAGTTAGTCATAGTGTTTTGTTTATTTCTTTAACCAGTGCATTACAGGTTCCTGCAAGAGTACCTTAGACACACAAAGGAAAAAAATACTGGGCTGCGATGTAAGTTTTAGGGTAATTTTAGGTCAAGAGTTGTGTATTTGAAAAATTAAACTGTAATGAGAACATACTTCAAGGTGTCTCAGTGCAGTCATACGAATCAATTAAACTTTGCTTTTCAAAAAAACTATAAACCTAGATTACAATCTGAATAGGAGCCATGGTTTTATGGCTGTGGTGCTTTGCCTGGGAATTCCCAGGCAGGAGCAGGTCAGTAATTACTTTGTACGTGGCTTGTCCGTGTAAACTCAGCCTGATGCATCTTGTCCACGTTAAATTTCATTGTGGATGCAGAGGCCATTTCTGCAGCACACGCTGGGTATTGCAAATGACAGGAGCATATGCTAAGTTTTCCACCTACATTTTCATGCGTGCACTGCTGAGCTGCTCTCTCTATGTGAAGTAGCTATTTCTCTTTAATATTTGAACATTCCCAATCTGTTTACAGCAATAATTTCTGTACAAGTGGCCTTCTGTTCTTCTGGGCAGTAATGCAAAATTAAAGTCTAGTGATCAAACAGAAAAAAAAAGGCATATGGGGAACTGGGTCATCCTATTTTTGTTAAACAGTAAGTTTATATTTTCTAATTTAACTAGTCCTCAAGCTACTATAGCACTCAGCATCATCACCCATCACTGTAATATGTGTTACATATAATATCAGATCTAATAAAAATTACCAAGCTGGCAACCCAAATTCATCCTACCATTGACTTTGAAAGAATTGCATGATGAAAAATTACACTTACTGTGTTAAACTCTTTGAAAGCTGTGCCTTATTCAGCTTGAGCAGGAGTACAAACATGCATGTCAGTTCTGTTTTTTAAGAAGAAATTGTGCAAAAAGTCCTAGTTTAAAAAGTATTTTTGAAAATAAAAATTTAAAAATCTTAAAAACCATCTATTTGAAAGTTTCAAGTTGCAACCTTCATAGGATTGTTCTTTTATTATATGGATTTACTTGGATTTGGAGGGAGATACAAAGAAAAAATTCTTCCAGAACTAAGGTAAAATTTAAAGATGTTATGAAATCTCCAAGAGGTGATGAAGGAGCAGGACATGAATGAATGATCACAGTGCCTGTAGCTTCTGCCAGTCTACAAAAGTGAAACTTCTGCTTTAACTTCTAATTCTTGCCTCTGCTTTACTGTTGTAAATCTTAATCTTTTTTTTTTTTTTTCAAAACTAAGGGAATTTTTGCTTTCTCCCACTCACAATCAAACCCCCAAAAGGAATTTTTGTCTGTACCAGGATAGGGGGAGTTTGCAAAGCATATTGCAGAATGAGATGCATGGAGTGATGCTCTGCATCATCCACCACTGTGGCAGCTCCTGCCAGTAAGAGACTAAGTCCCTGCCTCTCTCCTGAAAGCAGAGAGAAGTTTTCAAGTCAGTTCAGTCCTCCTTTGTGGTAAGCCTCCGCTTTTTAGTCAGCTGGTGGGAGATATTAATTAAAGAGCTGGTTCTGAGGAAGCCTGGTGCAGGACTTCACTAAATTCCATGTTCATGTGAAATAGGAAACTCTTATGGAAGAGGAAACAACAAGTATTCTAATGTATTACCCTACAGTTAGACCACAGTTGCCCAGGGTGAGGGAATTTGCTTTATGAAATCAAATTGTCTCTGATGTTTCCTTGCTTTGATTTCCTTGCTGCAACCTGACAGCAGTAAATAATGCTGAACGTGGTACCATCCACCCTTCACGGAGTAGAGCAACCCATAATTAGCTTTATCAGAGACATGGACAGTGGGATAGAATGAACCCTCAGCAAGTTTGCTGATGACACCAAGCTCAGTGGCGCGGTCGACATGCTGGAGGGAATGGATGCCATCCAGAGGGACCTGGACAGGCTGGAGAGGTGGGCTAGTGCAAATGGCATGAAGTTCAACCAAGCCAAGTGCAGGGTCCTGCACCTGGGACGTGGCAATCCCAGGCACAAATCCAGGTTGGGCAGAGAATGGCTGGAGAGCAGCCCTGAGGAGAAGGACTTGGGAGT
>VZRU01017272.1:53993-71899 GCA_013398155.1 Pedionomus torquatus
GTTTGTTTGGTTGTTTTTTTTAAGAAAAAAAAAAAACTTTTTAAAGCAAACAAATGAAAAGAACTAATTGTGTGCTTTATACAATGTGTTGAAGTTATTGATGGGATCAAGGCTCTGGGGAGACCTAATTGCAGCCTTTCAATACCTCAAGGGGGCTACAGGAAGGCTGGGGAGGGGCTGTTCCCAAAGGCTGCTGCGACAGGATGAGGGGCAATGGACTTAAGTTGGAGAAGTGTAGATTTAGGTTGGATATTAGGAAAAATTACTTTCCTCTGAGGGTGTTGGAACACTGGAGCAGGTTGCCCAGGGAGGTGGTTGAGGCCCCTTCCCTGGANACTGTGGCCTGGATGATTCTATGATTCTAAGAAAAACAACAAAAAAGGTTCCTGATAAATCCAAGTGTGTACAGAACTGGAGCTTCTGTTTGAATTGCCCACTCCAATTTGAAGTAGACTCCAAAACATTTTGTGAGAAACTAGAAAAAGGAAGCAAGCCAGCCCTGTGGTCACTCAGTCCTGTTTGATTTACACCCAACAGCAGTTTACATGGGACTGCTACATGCTACTGAAGTTGCAGAAGCACAGAATCAGAGAATGCTATGTGATTGAAAGAGACCTCTGGAGATCACCTAGTCTAACCCCCTGCCAAACCAGGTTGCACAGGAACATGTCCAGGTGGGTTTTGAATGTCTCCAGAGACGGAGACTCCACCATCTCTCTGGGCAGCTCTTCCAGGGCTCTGCCCCCCTCACAGGAAAGAAGTTCCTCCTCGTTTTTAGATGGAACTTCTTATGTTCAAGTTTTTGCCTGTTTCCTCTTGTCCTGCCACTGGGCACCACTGAAGACCAACCCCTTCCTCCTGACACTCACCCTCTCAGTGTTTATAGGCATTGATCATAGTCTTGCTACTCAGATTCTGTTTCAATAATTGTTCACAGGGATCAAAACCAACATTTTCTCTTGCGAATCTTTTTTATATACAACAGCAAATACTTATTAGCATCATTAGTAAATAATAAAATATGAGATGAGAACAAAATTCCTCTTTCCACAATTAAACACATATTTCATCACTGAAAAAGCCCACATCCTTGAGGTACTGGAGTAACAAAACTGCACATCAACCTGTGTTAGCATAGACTTTATGTCCTATGTTTTCTCAGTACTTTTGTTAGAGATGGAGGGGCATGAGCCTTTCAGAGAAATTCCCAGCAGCTGTTCAGGCTGATGTAGGGGCTGTTCACAAAAGCTGACTTCAGTTCAGTGAGCACAACCTCCCCACGCTCCCTTCCTGTGGCTGGAACATATTCCTCATCATCAAAGCATTTGAGTTAGACTCTCTCTTTGAACCACTTGGTGGGGAAGTCTGTCCCTCTGCTGTGAGACCACGCTCACTGGGTTGAGTGAACATGATCTCTGTGAGTGAGCTTCTCCACTTTTTACTTGTTTTCATCCTGCTTGTATCAAAACAAAGCAGAACGTAGTCAGCTTTTGGAGTCTTAAAGCAGGCACCTGCTCTGTTTCCATGAGCAGTGCTCACAGAGTTCTCCAACGGTATCATGTATTCCCTGCTTTTTAATATTAATTCAGACTATGGGTGATGAAAATAAGGTCGCTTCTAAAGTATTATAAGAAGAAAATTATATGCAGCAATGTATAGAAAGGGAAGCATCAGTGTTTATTTTTGCTTGATGTATATAGTCCAACTCTGCATTTTTAAACTAGATGTCTAAAGATGGTCTAGCTACCTTGGATCAGTAATTTGAATCATGTGAATTATGGGGTAGAAGATCAGAAATTAAATTGCACATGATAGGAAACTTCTTTAGTCAAAAGGTTAGTTACTAGACTGAAACTTAGTTACCAGACTAACTGAAAGTCACTTATTTAGCCACTGGACTTCCCACATTTGTTTATCTTAGGGGTTATGATTTAAATCTATGATTTAATGTCTGGAGAAATGTCCATATAAAAATATCTCAAATTTAGAATTTATTTCAAAATCATTGCTCTCACAAGCATATGTTTATAATTATTGAAGTAATTCATTTTTCTTGACTGCACAAAGCAAAAGAAAAATTAATTTTGATTGGTTTAACACTATTTATCTAAGTGGGATCATAGTGTCTATGGCTTTGTTTAAAGACTTAGATGATGAATGCAAAATTAAGTTTATTAAGTTAACAATATATGAAACTGCATATGGGAAGCTATCTAAGTCATATATGAAAAGGAATACGTGTGGGGCAAAAAAATCTCTTGTCTTTGGGGTGATAATTGCTGTGAAATTCCATACAATGCCATCCTGCTCGAGTCAGCTGGCCAAGCTGGAGGCAGTTCCAAGACAACACAAGCACAATGGTAATTTTACATCCCCACCTGATATAATCAGATAGACAGTGTGGTGGTTTGTGTTTTTTTTTTTACAGAACAGAAATTAAATGGTTGGGCTGCAGTTCCCGGAAAAGTTGCTCTCACTCATTATTTCTGGCTTATTTATGTTTAAAAAATAATAACGACTAAGAATAAGACACTATTCAGTAACTTGCATTGTCGGAAATGATGACAGTGTTAAATTGATTTTCTTTTTGTAAAGAGGTCCAATTACTCCATTATTAATGATATTATTTAAGTACTCATTAAATGTGACATTATTTAATGGGTTCATGTTAGTTTAAAACCTTCATTAAAGGATTACGGTGGGGGGTTTTGTAATCTTGTATTTTTCCATCCATCTAGTGTTATATTTCCTACTGTCCCTATGAATTTGGAAACTTTTTTATTTGGACAGTGAATCTGGGATCTTGGGCCCTTGGTGAAGGTGCAAGTTGTGTGGTTTCCTGGTACTATAAGAAACTGGAAATTGCTATTTGAGCTTCATGGGTTTCCATTGTCCTCTTTGAAATTATTGTGTGTGTTTATTTATCCCGCAGGCCTTCGTATCAATTTCCTGTCTTGATAAGAGTGTCCCATTAAAGAATACAGAGTTTCTTCTGCGCCGTGTGGTTGATAGAGAAGGAAGAATTAATGAGCCCTTAGCATTGCTGTTCTTCTCTTGATGTTGGGCAACCAGTATTTTAATATCCTAGGACTGTAGGAAAAAAGCCTTTCCTGTATAACAGTTATGTATTGCAATTTTTTGTAGTTGCAATCATCCTATTTATATGTAGAGCTAGATTTGCAAGGGTGATATTACTGAAATATTTTTGCCAAAACTTGGAAAATTTCATAGAATCATAGAATGGCTAGAGTTGGAAGGGATCTCAGAGATCATTGAGTTCCAACCCCCTGCCATGGGCAGGGACACCTCCCACCACACCAGGTTGCTCCAAGCCCCATCCAGCCTGGCCTTGAACCTCTCCAGGGATGGGGCAATTTTCCCTCCTTTGAGAAATTTTCCAAATCACGACTGTTAAGAAGTAGTTTCCTTCTGACCAAAGTTTTCTGCTTCCAAAGGAAGGGGTTATATCCATAATCAGTAGTCGATTTTTTGTCACTTTTTCACTTACTATAAGTTACTGTTTAAGCAGGTTCATTTATTGCATCAGCCGTGCTAAGGAGTAAGTGTCTCAAGGTGGGAGAATCTAATTCTGGAATCTGTTTCAGAGCTGGGAAAATCTGACTGCAGAGCACTGACATCAGATCTTCTGTTAAGGGTGTTTTGAGAATCTCCATTGAATTCCTCAGGTATCATTGTCTGAGTAAAGAATAAGAAGTATATAAAACTCTCCATATTTTAGGGGGGTCTGAACTGTGCCATTCTAAAACCTGACCTCTGTGTGTATAGACATAGATATATATAGACATATAGATGAAGAGTAGCTAGACCAGACAATCTAGACTGAGCTATCTGAGACAGGATAGAAGGCTAAGCTGAAAACGTAAGCACTGCTGCAACTTACAACAAAAAGAAGCTACAGAAAATGACGGACTACAGAATGCATGCATATTTATTTTTTTATATATGCCAGTATGTCTTTTCTATAGCCACCTTAACAAATGTGAGAACCTGCTGGTTGCACCCTTCCAGTGCCTCCATGGGTTTTCTCCAGCTTACTCCTGATATCCCACCTGTTCAGGACACTGTGTTTGCTTCTTATTTTTGAAATGCCAACTGTTTTCAAAGTGTTTAAAGTGTGTTCCAAGACCTATTTATATTGAGAAAAAAAAAAAGATCAAGCCATCTCCTACTTCTCTGTAGACTCTGATTACATATGCTGTAGTTCTTCTAGTTATTCAGCCTCTTGTAGGCTTTCCAGATTCATGGGACCTAGACCGTTTTCCTCTGAATTGTCCTACAGTGATTCAAAGTACAGAATACTCCCATTAATTGTCCCTGCCATGTTAAAAAAAAAATGTGTTTCATAAGTAGAGAGACCAGTAGGCTTCCTTCTACAGCATTTACTAAAATTTTAATTGTTTCTTTTTTTTTTTTTTTTTTTTTGCAAGTGGAAGAAATCCTCANTCAGCTGCTGCTCAACCATGGCTTGTATCACACTCGGCTCATTACAGCCATCTCTCCACTCCATCCTCTTCTGCTTCCCACCCTGATTGTATTGAAATTTGGTATTTCCTTGATTTCTTTATTCCTTCTTTCCTCAGCAGTCTCTCTGTCTAAGCCCACTTCACTCCTTCACTGATCATGGCCATGCCTGACCTCTCCATCAGTCCTTCCCTCTTACTGTGTACTGGATGCTGCAATTTGACATTCTGATGTTCTCACATAAAAGCCTTTCTCCTACTGATACCTCCCTGCAACTCCTCATACTCCCACACGAATCCCAACATAAACTTCTTGGGTTTGGCTCCGATAATTAACTCTGTTATGTCTTTTTTATTCAACCAGTAGCCCATGTTAGCACTTCAAATGATGGTGACCAGTTGTTGGGCACTGTACTCTTTGATGCTTTGGGAGCCCTTTTAATGTGCTCTGTTAAAAATACCCTCTGTGTGGTGGTGAACATGGGCAACCTGTCTTATCCTTTCCCCAGAAACATCACAGCATGGTGCCATTCAGGTCCAAAACAACTTAATTTCATGGTAAACAAGCCTCCTCCTTTGAATTGTCCCATTTTTCTGCTGTAATTGTGTAGATGAATGTGGTGTGCATAGTTCAGGCATGTTTTGGATTCCTAATAAACACTTATGAGAGAACAAACACTAGGACTACATTTATCAGGCTGCCCAGGGAAGTGGTGGAATCACCATTCCAGGAGGTGTTTAAAAGACAGGTAGACGTGTTGCTGAGAGACATGGTTTAGGGGTGCACTTGGCCGTGTTGGGTGGGTGGTTGAACTCAATGATCTGAAAGGTCCTTTCCAACCCAGACAGCTCTATGATTCTGTACATTTAGTTTATCTGGCTGGATGGGGCTTTGAATAACCTGGTCTGGTGGGAGGTGACCCTGCCCATGGCAGGGGGGTTGGAACTCAATGATATTTAGGGTCTCTTCCAACCCTAACCATTCTATGATTCTGTTACTCTATGAAATCGAGATAGTGCAGTCAGTAGCAGTTGGATAGAATATTGGCATCTTGAGAAGACCAGAAGAGTGATCAAAGTTGGAAATTTGAAATCGATAAACTGTAGCAGCTTGGAGAGACAGGATCTGTCCCCTTCACTCTAAATTTTTTACATTAAGGGATTTCTTTTTTTGGAACATTTCCCCTCTTCACTGTCACATTTGTTGGTGGGAAACCATGATGGAATGAAAAACTTTTTAACAGAAGTGGTACAACTTTCAGTTCTTTTATAGAAACTATGAAGTTAAACACAAAGAGAGGTATACAAAGTCAAGG
Source organism: Pedionomus torquatus (assembly GCA_013398155.1). Lineage (NCBI taxonomy): Eukaryota > Metazoa > Chordata > Aves > Charadriiformes > Pedionomidae > Pedionomus > Pedionomus torquatus. The sequence continues at coordinate 59,791 of VZRU01017272.1, forward strand.
GTATTTTTATGCTTAAAGAAAAAAAATACCATGTTTTTTCTTCATGCATTTACATGCTTGCTTTTGATTATGAACCATGTAGAAGTTTAAAAACATTGAAAATGCTCATTTTGTTTATTTAGTTCTTTAATTAACTGGATGTGATATTGGTTACCTAAATAATATCATTGTATATTGTTCTAGGTTACTGGAATCTCTAACTCAACTTTACACGTACCTAAGCCTTGCTTCAAAAACAGAATCATAGAATGGTTAGAGTTGGAAGGAACCACAAAGATCATCCAGTTCGAACCTCCCTGCCATGGGCAGGGACACCTCCCACCACACCAGGTTGCTCCAAGCCCCATCCAGCCTGGCCTTGAACCCCTCCAGGGATGTGGCAGCCACAGCTTCACTGGGCAACCTGTTCCAGTGCCTCACCACCCTCACAGCAGGGAAGTTCTTCCTAGTATCCAATCTAAATGTCCCCTCTTCCAGTTTAAAACCATTCCCCCTTGTCCTATCACTCCACTCCCTGACCAAGAGTCCCTCTCCAGCTCTCCTGGAGCTCCCTTCAGATCCTGGAAGGCTACTAGTAGGTCTTCCCAGAGCCTTCTCTTCTCCAGGCTGAACAGCCCCAGCTCCCTCAGCCTGTGCTCATAGGAGAGGTGCTCCATCCCTATGAAGATAGGGACAAATGTAATTCAGAATCTGAGCCTACCGGTCTTTCTAATTAGGTCTATCAAGGCCCTTCCCATAAAGTAGGTCCTCACACCTGATTTCTGAGCTGTATTTGTGCTTACCTTTTTTCATTTTAATGCAGATGAATTTAATTGATAATCAGTATTCAGTACTGTTCTTCCACATGGGGTTCTGCAGCACATGAGCAGATGTTGTCTTGGGTTCTTCCCCTTTGAGAGGCTGGCTGAGGGAGCTGTGTTCCTATACCCACACCAGGAGGCCCTTCATGCTATGCATAGAACACAATGAAATGCAGGGAGCTCTACCTTACCACACATTAAACCTGGCTGAGGCTTGCAAGCTGGACAGCTGTGTCAGTGTGGCCTTCCACGCAGCCCAATTAGTTCAACCCGGAGGCAAGGCTTAATTGTTTCTGTCTAGACCTGACTGTCCTTCCTCCAAAAACCAGACAGTACTTGTGTACGCTGCTGTGTTGCACGGTGGGGACACAGCGGCTTAGGATGTTCATATTGTCAAGCGCCCATGTGCTAGAAGCCTTTGCAGAATGTGTATGAGTCATTAATAGTCAATTAACTCAATTTTAGCCTTCAGGTTAGCCGCGTGGTGCTGCATATGCATTTTTCCTCAACCTCATCTGCTTTTATTTTTTACCAGCTCTGCACCAGCCTCCAGCTTTGACTCTCCTTGTTCACAGAAGCACCCCCGTGTTTTTCTGTTGGTAACAAAAACAGGATAAAACAAGTTACATCCTTATTTAAGAAATCAGATCGGACAATTTAATACTTAGGAAGGCTCCAGTGCCCACATGGAGATAAATGATACTTTTCTGTACAATATATGATAATATTTACAAAGAAAGGCAGCTTGGAATGAAATATAGAGGGCATACACTTACAAAATTGCCAATGATGGGAATTCATAATTTCTAAACAGTTGAGCCTGATTTCTGGCAAATTGGGCTACTTCTCACTTTAATATACAGTGAGACAGGAAAAAAAAGAACACCTGTAGATATGTTGGATGTCCCTGTCTACAGGTGTTTTTGCAAAGCAGAGAGTTTTTACTGTGATTGTATAAAAGACTGAGTATTTTTGTCTACATGTTTGTGTAGCCCAAATAAGACTCACTCTTGCAAGGTGCTTTTTTACATTCTGTTGGTTTTCTTCTCCATACGCTGAACTGGTGGCGGTCAAGATGAAGTAATTTTTCTCAATAACCACCTCTCTGGTGCATTGTTGGTAACAGAGTGGTATTTCAGCTGTTTCTGCTTGCACAACATCGAGTTAAGTCGTTCTGTTTCTCCTACTCTGCCACCACAGCAAGTGGGCTGCTGGTGGGTGAGAAGCTGAGAGGGGACACAGCCAGGAAGGCTGACCCAAATTGAGCAAAGGGATATTCCATACCTTATGTACCATAAAGATGCTCAGAGGGCTGGAGCACTTCTCCTATGAAGACAGGCTGAGGGAGCTGGGGATGTTCAGCCTGGAGAAGAGAAGGCTCCAGGGAGACCTAGCAGCCTTCTAGGATCTGAAGAGAACTCCGGGAGAGCTGGAGAGGGACTCTTTGTCAGTAAGCATGGTGACAGGACAAGGGGTAATAGTTTTAAAATGGAAAAGGGGAGATTTAGATGAGCTATCAGGAAAAAATTGTTTACTGTGAGGGTGGTGAGACCCTGGACCCTGCCCAGAGAAGCTGTGGCTGCCCCATCCCTGGAGGGGTTCAAGGCCAGGCTGGATGGGGCTTGGAGCAACCTGGTGTGGTGGGAGGTGTCCCTGCCCATGGCAGGGGGGTTGGAACTGGATGATCTTGAAGACCCCTTCCAACTCTAACCATTCTACGATTCTATGATAATATCATATTTTGAAATTAAAACTGAGGGGTGGGGAGTTGGTCTTGCTTGGAGACCGGGTGGGCATCTGTCTGCTTGTGGGAAGTGGTGAGTGGTTGCTTTTGTATCACTCATTCTTATTCCCTTTCCTTCACTTACCAAATTGTCTTCATCTTAACCCATGAGTTTGTTGCTCTTCCCATTCTTTTCCCTCGTCTCTCTGGGACGGGCAGAGCGAGCTGCTGGCTGGGGTCTGCCCACCGCATACACTTGGAGCTACTTGCAGCACATCCCAACCCCACACTGAAATTTCAAAAATAAAATGTGGTAATTAATAATTAGAAAGGAAATTATAACTTTGCGCTACCTTTAAAAAAAATTATTCACTGTGGCAATTGTAAAGTTTAATCGATTTTTCATTTACATGGGTATTTTTCCCATTATTTTCATATGATCTACGTGAAAGCTAAGGACGAAAGCATTTTCAAAATTCCCATTATTTTTCTCATTTTTAGCTTCCCACCATCTTGCAGCTGATATTTTTATTGAAGTAAAGCTAGGTTTTAGGAAGGAAAGAAGGATCACAGCAAGGCTTCCTTTCTAAACATGTATCTACAATAGCACTGGAGTACTGCAGGAACAGGCATTTTTCCTCAGCAACTATTCCTGACAGAACAGATTTATCTTCTAGGTGTCTAATGTGTTACATATCTGTCTAGAAGTAGACATATCTGTCTAGAAGTAAACAATCTTACGCATAAAATAATAAGGAAGACTGTGAGAGGGCTTTAGATATGTGATAATTCTTCTAACCAATGTTTTGAATGCCTAGAAAAAAGGGCCAAAAATAACCATTATAAATTGATTACTATCATATGTATGATTAAATTCCACATGCAGTGGTGAACCGATTTACCCAAATACCACTTTCCTGAAATAAGGTCAACAGATCTTTGGCCAGCTGCTTTTGGACATGCACATTTGAAATACTCAGAAATGCCTTTTCTGCTTCAGTAAAGAAATCTATAATTTATCCCTAAAGCTCACCTACTGCTTTTACTCTTTTTAGTTCTGGATTTTCAAGTACTACTGTAATTTGTTTGGTCCTGTCACCATTGCTGTGATTTCCCTCAGTTTTCCTCTGCCCAAAGATTATTAAATCTCTCCCCTAAATCTCACTTAATTCTGCCTTGAGGAACAGCAATGTGGGGGTTTCTTTTTGTTTTTCAAGGTCTACTTCTGCCTTAAATGTAGAATATACCTGGCTTTCCAGGGATTGGTTTTTTTCACCTTCACAAGTATTTAAATCTTACTTTCCCTTGTTTTAATGGATGTTACAGTGATATTTTTCCTTTTCATGTTTTCTCGGGCAATTCTTACTGGATAATAAATGTCACAAAATGATGTTTTTATTTTTTTGTTATTTAGTACTAGATGGTAGAAATAAATCTACATCGTATTTTGCAAAATTTTCTGTCAATACATGGAATAACAAAAATTACCTAACGTGATATATTATAGGCAGATTTTTCTCATTATTTTTTCAGCCAGCAAATAATTCTATAATTGCTTGATAAACATAGGCTTAAAATGAATATAATATTGATTTAGGAATTACTTTAACAATGAGTCTTCCAGCATATTTGAGGGAAAAAAGTTCCCTCACAAAACAATGAGGAGTCTTTTTTTTCCCTCAAATATACTGGAAGAAAATAGTTCTTAATTTTGTATACATCTTCACTAAAATTAGAGGTGGTAATACATTTTCTGAAGAATTATCTCATTGCTGTATTTTTACCATGAAAAGCTTGGATTTATTGCTGACCAGGGTTATAGAGAGGAAGAGAGAGATACTATACCTGGGTTTATTGGATGTAATTAAAAAATGGAAAGCTGAATCTGGACAGACTAATAGGAACACTTGCAGTATAAGCAGAGACTTGTTGGTTGTCCCTCTAGGATGAAGGAAAATGTCTCAGCAGGCAGTCAAATCTCCTGAGCTGCTGCTTCTACTGAAGGTTTCTCATGCTTTTCCTCTTACTTGTTCTCTGAAAGCACTTCAGACAGTCTCTAGGTTAGTCCCAATTTGGAATATTTTTTTTTTCATCTTATTTTTTTCCTTTTCAGTGAAAAAATGTTAATTTTTCCATGAGTTCTACATAGAAGTCTGTCTTTTTAATGTCTGTTTGTGACCCACAGATGTCAAAGAAGGTTAGAAATTATGCAGGTGCTCGCCTGACAGCATTATTATCAGCTGTTAACTCTGCCAGAGAATTTTAAGTGCATTTTTCTGACTCATTCTTTGCATGTGTATTGCTACGAGTAGATGAGGAGATTGGGAGGGGCTCGTTGGTGTAGATGGCCAGGTTGGATAAGATAGCACACATCTTAGAAGAAAATTGGAAGCAATAAGCCTGGAAAGAAATTTTGTAGAGCGCTGCAACACACTGTGCTAACATTCCGAAATGGATGAGGGCTACAAAAAAAAATTCATTGTCTACAACAGGTTGTGCTGGGGATCTGGTTTAAAGAGGAAGCCAGAAACATGGTGGGGTTTTCCATCTAGATCTTCCTTTCTCTTCTCAGTTTCAACCCTTTTCTCAGTGGTTTTTTCACTCGGCGTGTGCTGCTGAGATACAGTCATCTGATCTTGACTCTCTGTTTTTTCATAAACTCAGTCTTGACATCTCCCATCTTGTCTTCTTATGATTCAGTTCTTTCCTTAAAAAACAACAACAAAAAATGGAATAAAAAAAAAAAAAAAAAAAAAAAAACACCCCCAAACCCACCACACACAAACAGAGGNACCCAACCAACCCGAGGTGTGCCAGCTTCAGTAAACAGGAGGTAATAAGGCTTGGCGTGTGTGTGCCAATGAGTCTGGAGAGAAAAGCTGCCACACCTCAAACCTCAAGCAGTGTTTGCCAGCCAACATCACTGGGATTTAGCATACCAGCTCCTATTTTTTCAAGCTGTTGCCGTGTGAGCTAATATTTCAGCCACGTTTGCTGCAGAACTGTGCCGGTTCTCAGCCTATCTCCCTGTCCTCTCTTGAGAGCACCTCTTGTAGCAGGACTTTGTCGGCTACAGCACTGCTGCTCCTCAGCTTTTGTCCTAGGAGCTGTGACTCATAATTCATAGTACCCACACTGAAAAAGCGCATGCTAACCCCTGCATATAAAGTACCATGAGTTTGTAGGTTTTTTTTTTTTTTTTTTTTTTTTTGAAAACACTATTGTTCTAATGTTCATAGTTCAGCAGAGAGTTTTTTGGGGCAGACCACAATTCTATACGTGTAAATTCACAACACTGGTTTTCATCTTCCTGTCCCAAGTGGTAAACGTATACTTAGATGTGTACTGAATGTATGGAAATGTACAAGGGCATCTAGAAGTTAGGATTTGGATGACTTTTCAGCACATTCCGTCTGTTTATAAAATATTNTTTTGTCCTAGGAGCTGTGACTCAGAGGAAAGCGCAGCACCACGAGATGCTGAATGTCCCAGTCCTGCTAATGCAACCGATGCCATTTTTTAATTTCTCTTTCCTCTTCCCCACATGCCCTGTCAATGAATTGGGCTAGTCTTTATAACCCGTTTGGATTTGCTCACCGCCTTGTTATAATAAATAGCGACGTGCAGTGANGTCAGTTTCCTAAGAGTGAAACTTCCAAATGGAGATACAGTCCCACATAGAACCACACACCCTAATGTGAGGTGTCTCGGCATGCCTTGTTCTCAGCCTGAGTAGAGATGGTTCATTTCATCTTGGGACCTGACTGCTGGGCTATAGGCTAGTCTGGGTGGGAGGCTCCCTCCACTTCACCTTCTGATGCTGTGCCAGCTCGGAAAAAAAATAATCAGAATTCCTTAGGTCATAGAGAGGGAGCAAGAGGGAGCATGATTCTGTGGCTGAGTGATTGGGGCTCCTGTTTAGATGAGGGGAGATCCTGGTTCTGATTTCTGCTCAGGAGACTGCACTTTAGCCTTGTGCTAAAGAGTTACTAGAGTTCAGAGATGTGGGCCTGCCTCCCACGCCAACCCACACGTTGAGGAGAGCATAGAGACCAAGACTTTACACCTCTTACAACCACTGACCTGTTGTGTAAAAGAAGGGCATTGATACCATCTGAAAAAAAAACGTGTTTTTTAAAAGAAAAAGAAATGTCTAGAAGCATCTAAAGTCTAGGAAAAACCTTCTGGCTGTGAACCCTAAAATATGATTATTGTGAACCCTATTGTGAACTCCAGTATGAACACCTTCCTGCAATTCTGAATCATGAGCCTAACTTCTGAGAAGAGACAAGTTTTTGTGAAGGTTCCTCCTTTCTCTGTTCCCTGTTGATGGGAACCCGTGCTCTTGTGCAGGCCGTGCTCAAGATGCTGGGGGCTGTGAAGAACGTTGATGGAAGATTGTGGCAGCAGTGAGGCCAAGGGCCACCCCAGCGTGGCCTTGCATTCACTAAAGCATGTTCTTGTCTCTTGATTGTCCACCTTGGAGCAAGTTTGATTGCAGCTACCTCTCTGACAGAGAGATCAGGCTCCTACATCAAAGCAGAGACTGTACAAGATCCATCTGCATTTTAGGGCTACAATCTGGGGTTTTTTTTGGTCTTTTTTAAAATATTATATTATTGCTTAAGATCACACAGGGCATTGATGGTAATATTAGGAGTTCGCTGAACTCCTGGACCTCCGACCTGCACCTTAACTGTACTCTCTCCTTATCAGAAAGCATTATTTTTGTTTAGAAGACTGCCTTTTCCCACAGTGATGAATATTTAAAGACAGTAATCAAGCATAGTTTTGAGAGTGTTAGGCAGCAGTCTGAACGATATGCTAGAATAGGTTCCATGGTTTATAAAATATTACTGAAGATATAACACATTCTGTAAGTTTCTTAAGTATCGAGCATGTTGAGATATCTTGATGTTCTGGAGCTTTTTGTTTTTCATGTACTCTTGCTTTTTTTTTTGCTTTACTATTGAAATCGACATTCTCAGTTAATTTGCAGTGAGCCTTTTAGTTTCCTGTGCAAATTAATGAAGTCTGCCTTTAGGCATAATTCAGATATTGCCAAGCCTCCTCAACTGCCTCCCCTGAATAACAGCAAACCGTTGAAAAAATATGCAGAAATACCTACATTCATGCATTTTGGCAACTATTTGTTTATATATAAAATCAGAACCAACTTCATTTCTAAAACATCAGTGATTAATTAAGCAGTTACAGAGAATATTAAGCAATATAAAAAAAACCAGCTTCCTGAGAAGGTAGCGTTGAGTTTCTTTCTGTCAACTGGAGAGAAGGTCCAGCTGGATCGTCTCTCACTCTACCCAAGACTGTAACCTAAGCCAGTAGCAATTTGATAGAGTAAAAAATCCTAGATATGCAGATCATTCAATTCTGTATACGAAGTGTAGCTGTTTAATCTTTCTAGGCCATCAAATAGCTTTGTAAGTGCTGTTAATACCCATGCTTTGTTCTTTAATTTTTTTCCCAATTACTTCCATTTTAATAAAAAAAAATGTTCATGAACAGATATTATTATAAAAAGATCAAGAACATGATAAGAATGTTGCCTTCTGCTATAAAAGTAAGCCATTTGTAAAAGAGAATACCTAGACAATTCTATAATTCTATTATTTTATGATGTAATTTTCTCTGCTAAAGCTAAAAGAAAATTAAGATATTAAAAAATTAAATCCCATGGAGAAAACAAGGAAAACATTTTTAGAAAGTGTTTTCTCCTCATTCAGTATGAACAAGAAGCAATTTTTTTTGGCCTTCATCGGATCATAGAATTGTTTTGTTTGGAAGGGATCTTTAAGATCACTGAGTCCGACTGTTAACCCAACGCTGCCAAGTCCATCTCTAACCCATGTCCCTCAGCACTGCACCTACCTGCCTTTTCAACACCTCCACCACTTCACTGGGCAGCCTGTTCCGATGCTTGACAACCCCTTCCTTGAGGAAATTTTCTGTATTATTTAAGGCATCAGAATACTTCCTACGTGTGGGCTTCACAAATTTATTATCTCCCTACTCCTCTGATTCTATCTCAGTTTTTTGTTCTAGGCCAAGTCTTTTTCTTCAACAGATTTATAAGGGGCACAATTATACTTTTGTTCTGAGATATTCTTAATTTAGGTAAGGCAACTTCAGAAATACTACCATTTTTTGCTGCAATTTGAGGTATCTCAGTTACTTCAGACATTACTTATTCTGAGGGATCTTTGCTTTCATAAATGATGAGGGAAGTGCTGGTCTGAACAGGATTTGCTCAGCCTCAAAGTGACTAAGGTGTTAGACTGTGGCAATACGCTCCGCTGATTATATTTTCAAAGCCCAACTCTGCAATTTTTAAGCATATCTTACACATGCGTTGTGGAACGCTGTAAAAATGAGCTCCTTAGAGAGACTGCCTGGCAAATATTACTTTGCTGTCGTTAACCACACCGTTTGCCCAGTGGCTGCATTCTGTGACTTAAATTATAAAAACAAGACTGAGAGAATGGATAGTCAGCCATCAGTCTTTCCAGGTACACCATAAACAAGCATGATTTTCCTCAAAACCCTGTGTGCTACAGCTGGTGGAAGCATGACATTTTCTAGTTAGTGGCATTGTGTGGATTATTACTGTAAGGCAAAAATTCATAGTGTTAAAACAACATAAGCAATACCATTTCAGCGTAGATGTCCTGAATATTTATCTTTTAACACCAAATCCTTTCTTGAACTAATTGACATTCTCCCTGCCCAAGGAAAAAAAAAAAAAAACAAAAAGCTTTTTAGAGTTTATCTTCAAATCTTTATTACTAACATAATCATGAGTCTTTGTATGTGAAGTGTACAACCTAGGATTTACTGTGAAGTCTTCCGTCTCCTTGTCATGCATGTCTAAGCTGTGATTGTTTTCTTTGTAACATTCTCAACATCCAGTCATTAATTTATATTCCAAATCCCTCACAGACACTCCGATATTTTATTTGTTTCCCAGAGCTCATCCACATGGTCTTGAATCCTGTCTATTCAAGCTTGTCTTGCAAAAATACTATTTCTCATATACCATGCCATGTCAGTGACACAGAAGTACTCTCTGTTGCTCCTCTGGGTCTCATTTCTTGTCTGAGCTTTTGGGAGCAATGTTATGCAGACCTAGACTTCCATACATTGTTTTCTCTTCTTTTATTATATAACTCCCACATGCTATTCCACAAGTGATGTCTCCCCTTATTTCCTTCCTTTTGTTTACAGGTTCATATGTGCAAGGAAGATGAGTAAACAGACTGTTTTGTCACAAGTTATGATTTGTGATTTTGGGGTATGAGCTTAGAGTCAGAAAATAATTTACATTGGAAGGGACCTCTTGAGGACATTACTCCCACTCAGAGCATGGACCAGTCCATTGTAGAGAATGCTTATCAATTTCTGTTTATGTTTTTACTAATAGAGAGGATGCAAAAGAATTATTGGGTTAGCTAAAATGTCAGAGAATGGAGAGAGGAGCAGAGAAAACAGAAGGAGTAATTGAAGCCAAAACCTTTCAATTCCTCACTTTCTTTGGAGTTTCTGGGTATTAGAAATCAAAGTCCTATTCATGGTTTGAATTTTTGTTTAAATAATAAAAAATAAAAAGAAAAAAAGAAAGAAAAAAAAACAAAACAAAACCAAAAAACTTCATGAAAACCAGAGAACAACCCCACAATGACAAAAAAAATCTAAGCCTTAAGCTGATTGTTGGGTATTTGACAGAATGTGATGGAGTGGTTGAATTACATGAGTCATTATCCGTAGTACAGATACGGGAATCCTAGGTCAATTAACTTTGTTTCCTGTCAGATAAACTGGTTAAAAACAGTTTAAAAAGAAGCAATAAAATGCCCAAGTAAGCATGACTGCAATCACCTTCTTTTCTTGACTTTCCCGGATGGTAGCTGATGGAAAGCTCACAGAGATGCTAATAAGCGTCCTGGTGGCTCGATGCAGAATTGGCAGCTCCTTTCCCCATTTCAGTTGAAGCAGAGGAAAGAGTGGCTGATCTGAAGAGAGTAACGTAGGGTAGGGGTAGGTACGCTGCTAGCAGAGAAAATCCTGGAAGGAGCCAAACCTGGAGAGAAAAATTTTCAGGTTGGAGTTAGTTCTGCCTTAGCTTCTCAACAAACCAGCCTTAGGGAGGACTACTACTCAGGTTTCTGTCCTCATTCATAGAAGGGTTCGATACTAGGAGGTAAATATTACCCTAGAAGGTAAGATATTAAGGTGAAACTAATTTTAAAATAGAAGAAATGTGTTTCTAGAACAAATAACCTTAAAGTGAATATTTTTAAGCAACCAATATAAAACTCGCACCAGGAAGATGCTGCAACTGTCCAGAACCTTCTGTGTATCCAAGTCTCATTGGCAGGGAGACAACCAGTAGACTGCTTTGGTTTCTAATATAAAAGTTTTGAAGCTATAAACCAATATTTTTCCAAAATGGCCTGCCATTGTCTAAGTGCGGGTGGGCTTCACTGCTGTCTGTCCCAAAAAGCTCTGCCTTGGAGCAGATTTCCTGTTCTGCCTCTGTAGAGGGGGTCTTTTCCCACCACTTTCATGTGTCCGGTTTCACCTGGTGCTCTTCTTGCTGTACTGCCAATCTATTTACCACGTGCTCACCCTGCGATGGGTGTACTGTGCATCAGAAGCAAGTATTTTATTGTCGTCCTGGCTTGAAAATAATGTAATCTAGCCTGCTATGAAGAACAAGCAGATTTTCCTGCATCAGTTATCTAGGGCAGGAATTTTTGCTATTTACAGGAAAAGCAAAAGTCAAGATGCTACTGAAGAAAATTGTGGTAGCAAAGAAAGAGATACAAATACTTGGAAATGCTACCACAGAGGGATCAAAATCTTGTTTGAAGATAGCCTCTTGAAGTTTCTACCTCTAGTAACTAGAGTAGTTCTTAAACCTACTTTTCTTCAGGCCTTTAGAATCATAGAATCATAGCATAATTGGATTGGAAGGGACCTTAAAGATCATCCAGTTCCAACCCCCTGGCCCTGGGCAGGGACACCTCCCACCACACCAGGTTGCTCCAAGCCCCATCCAGCCTGGCCTTGAACCCCTCCAGGGATGGGGCAGCCACAGCTTCTCTGGGCAACCTCTTCCAGTGCCTCACCACTCTCACAGCAAAGAATTTCTTCCTAATATCTCATCTAAATGTCCCCTCTTCCAATTTAAAACCGTTACCCCCTTGTCCTACCTTTGATTGGACAGAACCATGTTGTTTTCCCTCTTCTACGTGGCTGTCAATCATGTACAGAAGTTTTCCAATTTTTGATAGTCTATTTTTTTTTTTTATACTGCTGTTTTGGAGAAGTCTGTTTCCATCCCCTAAGTGATCAAGTATATGAAACTGCTTCTGCCTTGCTGCATCCTGAGCGACTGCTCACAGCAGATTTTGCTGTAATTATGAACGTGGTTATCTGAACACAGGACACCTTTGTCTCTGCTGCCACTCTGAAGTTTCCCTTGCCCTGCACTGTATTTAGCAGACTGTCTTTCAAGCTGATCCTCAGTTAGCAGCCCTCCCACCACACCAGGTTTCAGAGTGAAGAA
>VZRU01017273.1:356-89857 GCA_013398155.1 Pedionomus torquatus
GTAAGTAGTGTAGATACTATCCAGAAAGAACTGCAGATGAAGATCATTTAGGAGCAGCTGGAAAACTAAGATACAATAGTAAGAGAAGAGCTGTTTTAGCTAAAGGATGTTGCTTAAGAACAAATAGACATTTTGGCTCTGAACAATTTTAGGCTTTGAATGAAAGAAATATGACGGATCCTTAGAGAAATAAAGCTTTGAAATAATCTCCCACAGAAATGTAGGGGAGGGGATAAAGTGCTTTCAAGAAGGACTGAACAAGTTAATGAAAGGGATTGCATGAAGTGGCTGCTCCACCAGCAGAGCAGTCAGTCCCCGTGTCCCAAGACATCCCTTCAAATTCTTTGTTCTCCTCCAGAAAAAGCCAGTAAAATCCTTGCCCACCTTTATTACAATAGTCAGTATGACATTCACACACTGTAATGATTTGCAAACCTTGTTTAACCTTCTAAGTGTTACTTCACCACTATGTGCAATGAAAAAAAAAACAACAAAAAAACCCCACCAAATAGCTGAAGAAATAGAGTGTCAGTTCTATGGAACAAAAGCCTTTGAGCATTGTTCTACATACATTAACTGTATGTGGAGGAGAAAAGGCTATCTCCAAAAATTGATTGATCTGTATGGAAGTAAATCAAGGTTGCTAAAATCCCAAATTACTCTGCCAGTGAAGAGACACTGAAAAGCATTTCCTCTATCACTAATGACATTGGTCTCAATTCTGAGACATGCTTAGGACACAGTTTATTAACATGTGTCAATGTTAACTCAATTTTACAGAAAAATGACTGGAAAAGTTTCAGTGGAAATACTTTGGCAAGATGTGTTTCTCTTGAAATGAGTGTCTTTCAGAAGACTGGTGTAACGGCAAATCATTTTCCCAATTTTAGGAAGAAGTCAGGACAACAGTTGAAGATTTTCAGAAATAAATGCATATTTTCTCATTGTGAAATGAATGTTTTCTCTTGCATCAAGTATTAGGAAAACAGTATTACAAGTCAAAACAGAAATAAAGTTTCAACTACAGGAAACAGATGAAAACTCTGACACTCACTCTGTCATGGTTTCAGCCAAATTTAGCAAAACCTGATTGACAGATGTCCCCCCCCTCCACCCTTTGGGAAAAAGAGAGGAAGAAATTAAAGAGATTCAAGAGTTTAGGAAAAAACTAAACTGTTTTAATGAAAATAAATAATAAAAATAATATAATAAATAATAAAAAGGAAATTTAGAAAAAAGTAAAAAAAAAATGTATACAGTATATACAAACCGTATCAAGCTCCCAGGATGACGACCACATCACCAGCAGGCTTCAGGAAAAGTACCAAACTGGACTCGGTGATCGACAGATCTGGAGTCAGGAACGCTTGGATTGGGATCAAAGGCAGACGAACAGGCAGAGTCCTCCTTGGATGTCGGCCATCGAAGAAGGAGAGTTGACCCTTTGATCCCTCAGCTTTTATCGGGGGCATGATGCGGATGGGACGGAATACCCCTATTGGTCAGTTTTGGGTCGCCTGGCCTGTCTGTTCCTCCCTGCAGGTGGGACCCCTTTACGCTTTTCTGCTTCCGACCCTCCAAGGGGGCAAATGATGAAATTACCTGACTTTGGTTGTTCTAGCAATAAGTATAAGTTCTAGCAATAAGTATCTTTGCATACCACTCCTTGGTATAATCAGGTCTTATCACTGCAAGACGAAACAGTTCTGAACAATGTGCTGTTAATTTCAGAGTTTAGTTAGTTAGAAGAGGCCCAGCTAAGAAAGTAAAATTGTAAAACAGAAAAGTGGTTCATTTTACCTTAAACCAGGACACACTCAGAAAAAGCTGTCCTGTTTGGAGTAGTCTTATGCTGTAAACTACCTTTTACAGCAAATTTTGATCTCCATCTTACTCTATTATCTATATTCCCAGACTGTATAAATCACATTTTTTCTAAACTTGTACTATCCCTCATCCCTTTGTAAAAAGTTATATAAAAGCTTTTATAAAAATCTACTAGATCTATTAGAATGAGGATATAAGTTCAACAGAGAGAAGCCTTCTCCGTACACAGTAAATAAGCTTGACTCTCTCAGTCAATTAAATACAGACTTAAATTAGACAACTGCATACAGAATTTAGGAGAAAAGCTGAAATGGAGCAAGTCTTCAGGAATGTACCACTTCTTCCGCTGCAGCAAATAATACTACAAGGCATATGTAGTTACGATGCAAGTTGAGGGGCAGGAAGAGCTGGATCTAGGGATTTGCAGCACATAAGTAAAGGGCTTCTTTTCAGCTGCTGGAGCGTCAAGTTAAAAACGGAACAATGTAACTGAATCCTCCATAAATTACATACTGTTCTAAACTGAAACTAAATTGTTCGATGCTACTAGTTTAATAGGCCCTGCTTGGTTTCATCTTCAGCTTTCTGTGGCTTACGTTCTTTGCCATGATACGTCAAACTGTATAAACCACAGCAAAAATTGTTAAAATTGTGGCGTCTAGGCAGCTGCATATACCCAGCCAATAACAATCAAAAGCCTTTAAATAAAAATATTAAGTCTTCTCTTGCCTGTATGTTTAAAAAAACAAAAAAAAAACCAGCAACAGACATTATAGGCCCTATAGAGGAGTCAAATTAAGTAAATCACTCATCTCTGCTGGAAATGTTAAGTCCCACTTTGGGCACATCAGCACCATGGTGAAAACTGGCACAAGCCTTGGAGTCCTGGCTGACAGAGCAGATGGGGAAGAAACAAGAAAGCTGGTGTGGGCTTTAGGGGCATCAGCTTTGTGGGACAGCCTCGCTTGGAGGGCTGCCAGGTGCCAGAGCTTCGGAGGATGACACCCCCGTGAGGGCACACAGCTGATCCACAGGTAACCAGAAAGAGGGGTGTGAGGAATGAGCTTTTGAGCGGCCAAAAAAAAAAATAAATCTATTGTTTCCAGGACCTTGTGCTGAATTTAAAACGCAAGAATTACAACAGAAGGAGGGTGAATACTGCCCCTTTCTAGGGCTGCTGGAACAAAGCCATAGGGGAGCGTTGAGAGAAGTCTTGGCAGAAGCTGTGCTGAGACTGGATGCCTTTGCAGGAAAGCAGCCCCCATGCAAGCAAACGATGGGGATAGACCTAGAAGGGGTGAACAAAGCTGACAAAGCCAAGCACTGACTACAAGTAATAGCAACAGAGAGATTGCTGAGGAATTTCTTCATGCCTCCTGAAAGACCCTAGGAACATCTCTGCCAGACATTTAACATCTACTTAGCAGTTAGGAAACCACCAACCAATTCAAGAGCTGTTTTGCAAGTTCATCAAAAGATCGTTTCTTGCACCGCACAAAGCATCTTCTAATGTGACACTCCACTGAATGCTTTGGTCAGCCTAGGGTTTGGTATTGGAATGATGCTTTGTGTCAAAACAATTTGCCTGTTCAGTACTCAGTCCTACTGTGCTGTTAATCTGTATTAGCTATGGGAAGCAGGAAAATTCATGGGGTTTTCAGCTCTGACGATGCATATGAAAATCTTTACACGGCAATGTCCCTGGTGTGAGAAACTGAATCATCTTGCAATTAACAACTTATTGACCTGGGCCTGTCCAAATTCTATTCAAGTTTCCCCCATTTGAGAAGGGACACAAATTCCAGAGTTCAAGTGGGTCCCCTCTTGGAACCCATTTCTGGGCACATGCAGCAAAGTGGTTCGGAAAAGTCAGTATAGTTTTACCAAGAGGAAATCACATCTGACCTCCATGACTGTCTTCAGTGGTTCAGTGACCTTGGCTTTTTAAAGCCTCTTAATGCTTTTTTCAATATTCTTGTAACTGAATTGATACATCAAGGTCTGAATGGCTAGACAACCAGATAGGCAAAAAGCTGTCTGGATGATTGGTCTCCAAAGGGTAGTGAGCATGCTGTTGTACTCTACACAGGGTAATAACAAGCACCAGAGAGTCAGTCCTGGGACCTGTCCTGGAAGAGGTGACAGAGTGCAGGCTCACCAAGTTTGCAGATCACACCAAACTGAGGAGAACTAACACACTTGTGCAGGTATCATCTTACTATACTATGATTTTATAAATGTCAGCAACAGACCTGTACTATAGCATTTGTTGATATATTATGCTATCCTAAACCAGAAAATGAATGTAGAAAACCATATTTTACTGTCACAATGGAAGTGGTGTCTTTTGAAGACAGAACATGCTTTACTTTTACTGGAAATTGGGGCTGGGAAGTCCAGAACAAGGACTTCCAAAAGATTCCTAAATCCACAGATTTTCTACTTCCATGATTTGTAATCTTAGCTTCCAAACCCTAGTGGTTGGTCAATCTAGATAAATGACTCACTTTTGGAATATTCCAGCTGTCACTGATCTCCCAGAAGGATGTCTGAACAAATGAAAATACTTTAGTGAGACTCTGATATCTGCAGCCAGAAAAGCTCACATTAGTAATTCAGTTTTATTGCAACTCTCAAGATACTGCTAATATAAATGCACTTTGTCCCTTGGCTCAAGGAATTAGTATCTCTCAATGTTTGAGAAGCCATCTACTTACCATACCTGACAATATGAACTCATAGAAATTCAAACAGCTGACGCTGCTCAGCACTACAGTGAAAATATCCCCACGGGCAGTTTCTAGAACCCCAACAGTACTTTTGGAATCAAGGTTCTGAAAGCCAATTTCAGATTTTTATTCTGCAAAAGGACTTGAATTGCACTTGTAAGTACAAATGTAAATGGCAAAAACTGTTGGGTTTTTTGCCACAACTGTATTCGAGCTTAATACTGTATAGCTGCAGTTCTGAAAGAACATTTAGCTATTCTGTAAAGTGACAAGGTGCCCTTATTTCAGGGGTGCCTATTCTATGCGTAAAAACATTCAAAAACCACTACTTCCATCACATGGAAGGAAGAGGGAAGCTTTCAATCATTTACAGATTCAAATTACTGCAGATAGTTAAACACCTGATTTATGGGTACAGGCATGCTTGCCTCTGCACATTATGGTAGGAGGACTTCACATTTTGTTTTTTGTGGCTCCAATTTTGCTTCAACAAGTCAATTGTGAGTAGAAGTAACCAAATAGCATGCAAGATGCCAAGTAGAGGCCTCTGCAAACTTGGCCCAGAATGTACATACTTGCTAGCCTTAAGTTTGCTGTTCTCATTTTAATCCCCTGTGCTTCTAGCATCTGCAAATTGTTTAGCAAATTTAAGTCCTTCATTTATCCACTTACAAACCAGTCTGCTTTCATATAATATTTTATCATCAGATATGTGGAGTTCATTGTTCCACTTGGACGTTTAATGAAGTTGGATAGTAAATAGTGCTAATCCTTAAGCCTTTGCCACCGAGAAGGTGCAGGTATCAGTGACAGCATGCTGCTTATTTAAAATATTGCTGTCACAAATAAGAAAGCAATAGGAAATTCTAACAGCAAATTTGAAAGGGAGTTAAATACAGCCATGTATTTCAACTCCACCATATCTCCAACCATATTACTTTATTATTTTATCTGATTCTATGATATTATACTAGAAGTTACATCATCATAATAGCTAAATATTATGTGTTACTGAGATGTCAGCTACCCTAAAAATGATTTGCAATTACTTAAACTATTTATCTTCGGGCTTCATCCTAACACAAAACTGATTGGGAAAGATGTGCATATCTTGGTACATTCTTGACCAAATTTCCCATGATAGGCAAGGTATCTTTCTGGCATATAACTCT
The DNA here is from genome assembly GCA_013398155.1 of Pedionomus torquatus. Taxonomy (NCBI): domain Eukaryota; kingdom Metazoa; phylum Chordata; class Aves; order Charadriiformes; family Pedionomidae; genus Pedionomus; species Pedionomus torquatus. The sequence continues at coordinate 6,085 of VZRU01017273.1, forward strand.
ATGTTCTGATGATCATTTGACCTGCCCTTCAGTTCATAATGATATGTCAGCAGATAGATTTATTTCTGGTGTTTCAATGTATTAATAAGTTAGTTTTTCTCCCATAGAAAGATGCAAAGAATAGTATACTACTGCATGACAGACAATAGCATTTTTCTGGAAAACATGATAAAAAACTGTCTTTAGTAAAATCTCACACAAACACTGAATAAACAAGAGAACAAAGTTTAGAAGGAGCTCCTTATATTTTACCTACCANCTTAAATTTTAACACAAAAAAAAAAAAAAAAAAAAAAAAAAGAGAGAGAAACAAATACAAAGGGCTTGGCATACGGCAAAGCAAAAAGAATCTTTCCCTCACTTTAGATTTCAATGAGTTGCACATTTCCAGACAGCTGTCCTGTTTAAAACAAACAGGCAAAGTCTGCCTCAGGATACAAAGGCTTTCCTATTAATATGCTTTTGGCTACATAAGGGTAATCTACCGCAGAGTACCTATATCTGTGTATCCTAATGAACTAGGATTGTCTCCCATGAAAAAAAAAAAACAAACCACCCAATCCACAAAACAAACTAACAAACGGAAAAACCCCACAGCCACATACAAAGAAACCAACAAACCACATACCAAACCAAACCTAAACTGTTAGAAAACAAATTCATATTTTAAATAAAAAATGCTACGGATAATTTTATTGCCATGGCAGAGCATTGTTCTTCAGGAGTCCTGCCTTGCAATGAAAGATTCCCTTGCCTTGCGGATCTGATTTCCAGCTCCTAGGTGAATTGCAAAGATGAGTCCCATGCAGTTCTGGGTAAATCACTCAATTCACAAAGAACTCTACCATTGTTCCTCCTGCCCTTCCAAGACTGCAGCCGTTCCAAGGCAAGCAGAAAAACCCAAGCATATTTGCCATTTGATGTACTATGTAAGCAAATAACATGTCTTTCTTCTGGAAAGAGATACAAGCCTAACAACTGTGTAGGGGAGATTGGCCTTATTTCATGCTGCTTAATTTATTTCAGACCCGAACAGCTAAATGACTTAATCGGTCTCAGCAGCTGACCACTATGATTTGATGACCACATATGGCCAAACCCTGAGGGAAAATGACGGCTGGAGTTAGCACGGCAGCCAGAACTTTTAAATGGACAACAACAGGTGAGAATACAAAAATCATTTGGTTACGCAAGATGGGCAGCTGCAGACAGAAAAATCAAGACAGCTGCCTGCAGTTGGTAGTGTTGACTGTTAAGAGCACTAGTTTTCTTTACAAACTTGCATAGCTGCAATAGATATCCCCAGGAAGATGTCTGAAAATGCACATAGGATCTTAGCTCCCTTTAAAAACAGAATTCCATAGTAATTCAGTTTATTTATAACAGATGTGCATTTTTAGAAAAAAAAACACGGAGTTCCCATCAAAATTCAACTAAAAGATTTGAATGGAAATCTGATAATTTCTTTAATTCATAGCATCTTTGGATTAGACACTGGCTGTTCAAACATCACAGAAGAACATACTACTTGATACAGATGCCAGCTGAATACTGCCATCAGACAAGAAACTTGGGAATTCAGATAAAAATCTGTGCTTTAAGACTTGAAAACTGCATTTGTTTTGGACAACAAAGAACTCTCCTCTTTCCGTGAAAACATGTGTGCTACTAGTCAAAAAACCTCTTCATATATAACAAAGGGAACAGTAGCTGACTAGTGGGAGAGTTACAGAGTTACCGATGTCTGAGAGAGAAAGCAGTTTGGATGTAGAAAACAAACAGCTGCAAAATTACTGTAAGACTTTTTATTTTACTCTTGCCAGAACCAACTTTCCAATATTAAATTATAGATCTATGTTTTTTTTTTTCCTAAAGAGTGAAAGAAAATACAGAATGAGCAAAAGACTTGAAAAGATTCACCAAAGGGGTCTGAAACAACAAATAACAGCAGAGGGTGAACAAATGGCTTAAATATGGTAACATGCTGGGGAGATAATTTTTTGTCAAGCATGAAGTATAATTTGACATGAATGTTATTTTTGGCAATGGGCATCCATAAATAGCATCATCAAGGGCATGCTAGTGTGCCAGAAAAAGCCACTGCCAATTAAACAAATTCAGCCCTTTCTTCTTCCCCCTTTCCCTCACTATATTAAACAGCTCTGCAACAAGAAACACAGAATTGAATTTTAACTTGCAACACCATACTTGGAGAGAGTCTTCCTGAAACCTCCTGAAGTACAGAGCAATCAAAAAAGCTGAGGTCTATCAGAGGCAAAACTCAACTATCACACACTTTGGGTAAGACAAATGCATGGAATTTATTTCAACTTTATTCATCCTGCCCCACAGCCCCGTTCCCTATCTCGTACGGCAACATTAATATGCATGTTGAGGAGATTTATATCTACAGTGACTTATAAGAGCAGCATTTACGAGTTGCAGAAATGGACTGGCCTCACCTGAACCAGATTTAAAATTCCAGGCAACAGAAGAGAATTGGAGCACCTCACACAGAAATCAAACGCACTGCTTAAAAGACCATGAATGTCAAAAAGATGAGTGAGAACCCTGCTTTCCATATTTCTAGGATACATAATGTACCAGATAGGGTTAGATTTTGATCAGTGAAAACTCAGCAAAAAGCTTTTCTAGGATAAATAAAAACAGGCATACGGGGGATTGGAACAAGCCACATTTCCATATTTTAAAACAGTAGGCACTTTTTAAAACATGAGTTAATTCCACACAGGAACAGCATAATTAGGTTAGAATTTTCAAAGCAATCTTAAGTCATTCAGTAGCGAAATCTGTAATAAAACAAGCCCTCAGGTGATTTATTCTTATCACCAAATCTTTAAACAGCTTAATTGCAAGCTTAATGCTTGTAAAGATGTTTTTATCACATTTAACTAACAGGGGCAAAAAACCCTAAGTGATGTTTGAGTTTACAAACATATGTCAAGGGCTTAACTTTTGGCATAGATAAGCGAACCAAATACTTTGAAACTCAATGTCAAGGCTGACCAATCTGAATGTATTCAAATGGAAACATACCAGCACTGTAAGAGTTCATTTACTTTTTCCTGTTTCTTTCACCCAGGAAAAGTAAAAAAGGGTCTGGGCTTTGGACTACATTCACCTGTTCTTCTGGCTGAATAGCCAATACTGCAGAGAAATATTTCAGTGGAAGGAAACCCATTATCATAACAGTATTTGTTAGGCCATAAAAATCTGATTATATTGCAACAAGCCTGTTCTAAATCAACACTAAGTACTGGGTTTTAATACCATATATGCTGCAAACTTACTCACAGAGAATTATCATCCACTTTGTTTATGCACATTTTGAATGCTTTCCTCCTCAGATGATTTACAGCTTTTTTTTTTTCTTTTCCAAGGCTCAGTTCCTAGAATTCTTAAACTGTTCCAACACAACCACTTCTAGATCGTCCATTAGATGTTTCATTACTGTTGTGATCTTACAGTGCCCACTCAGCATTCCTATTGCTGACTCATTTTCACATGGCAATCAAGCTTTGATCAGTTACTATTTTATTCCAAAACTGAGGTCTGTATTATCTATATAAGGCAACTTGACAATGCATGTATGTGTTGTCACCAACTGGGCATCTAGTTTTACGGTATCCTCCCAGAGGTCACTTTAAGACTTGTTTGGAGATTCCAATCTTTAGTCATGCTTAGTCCTGCAGTCCTCAAGCATCCAGTCTCTTTGTAAACCAATATCAATGGGACAATAGTAGGAGTCCATGTCTTCCCTCCCATTTCCTCCGGATTTATGCAAAATATCCCCTGCCTTTAAGGCAGCCATGCAAAATCCACCTTTCCTAGTCAGGAAGAACTTGGAAACAAAATAGGTGCTCAACCTCCAATAGACTGCATAGACTTAGTTGCATCCATGTCAACACTCCATGAAAAAACATCTATTTGTCCAAATACAGAAGCAAGGCATTTACAGAAGGCTCTTAAGAAGCCCAAGTATCACTCTCCAAGCCTGTGAGAGACCAGTCTCAATGAATCAGTAATATTTATCAATAAATACGAAATATTACCACCTTCAAAATAACATTGAATGGGGATTCCAAGGTTCTGCTGTATTGACTATTGCAACTGACCAGTTTGAAAGAGGATCACTTCAATGTTTATAAATACATCAGGGATTCTATAGGGAGGCAAAGGAAAATAAGCCTGCTAGAATCACAACTCCTTTTTTTCCTCCACATTTTTAATACCATTGCCTACAGACAGTTATTCACAAATGCATCCAGAATATTTAACTAGTGTTTTAAAATCAGGTGCTAGGTTGCAGCAGAGTCACTACCTTTTAGTTTTTTTAAGACATACTGCAGTTGTGACAGTTGCTTTTAAATTGACTTTTTAAAATTGCTATAATTTCTATTAGCTGTTTTCTTCCACTTAAATTTCATACACATATATAAAGTAAGAGAAAATTGAGGTGTGTGTTATTAATACAAGTAATGCTCAGGCTTGCACAGACAACTCATCACTTGATGTGACTGACTTTAGCTATGACTGTAACAATCCACTGATCCACCAATATTCCAAAAGCATTAAAAATTTAAATTTTTAAATTTAAAATTTAAATTTTACTTTTAAATTTTACATAAGTGGAATGACTACACAATGTACAATAACACCTGAAAATACAAATACAAAAGTGCAGATTGGTGATGCTTTAGCACTCCTAGACATGGAGAAAACTACAGTGTTAAAATCCTGCCTAAATGCACGAATACCCATAGGATACTCCCCCTTCCCCCCCCAACCAAATCTATGGTCACCCTTCAAATGGCACAGCTTTTGCTTCTCACATAGATATCGCTCATCTGGTCATACAGCAACGTAGCATAACACTTAAATGAAATGCAACTTCTTTTCCCCCAACAATTCCCTTAACATTCATGCCACTCACATTACTAAACAGATGTACTTGTTTTATTCTTTGGTTTCTTGTTAGTGTGATTCTCTTTGAAGTCTCTTAGTAGCTCCTACAAAGTTAGTCAATAACAAGAATCCTCTAAACTGCTTCAAGACAATATTCAAGACTCAAAAAAAAACCCAAACCAAACAATCCCACAACAAAAAACCTGCCATCCAAACACCCCAAAAAACCCCGGTAAACGCTATTTTTACACCCCCGTTACTTTGGTACCTCCACAAAGTGACTAAAAACAAGTATCCTACTTGTTATATCACTATGTTATATCCCCTTCATATAAATAGAGATAACTCCATTAGATAAAAGGTATGTGTGCACTGCTCAGCCACCACGAAACACAACAAAAAAAAAAATTGCATCAGCTGATGAACACAGGCTAATATCACTCCAAGCACAGCTTTCTGTGTTCAGTATCAGCTTAACACTTAGTAATGTCCAAAAACGAAATATACTATACATTCTTTTAGGTATCAAAGGCTGTAAGAGACCATTAAACCAACATCTCGTTGGGAAACTCCTGGATTAACAAAGTAACACATGCTGGCTCCTCCTCCTGTGGTCACCCATTGATTGTAATGCCTCTGACAATAAGTCATTGTCATATATGATGTTATATAAATCACAGCTCATTACTGAGTCATATAATTTGCCTTCATAAGAAACAAAAATTTGATGTACTAGAAAGAATAAATTCTTCTGCCTAGCAGTACTTTTCTTCTCTACTTCTGTATTTATGGGATAGCTCCCATCTAATATTAATCTCACACAGTTATGAAATTCATAGCCAGTGTTTAGTTACATCTTAATTCTTGCAGAGTGAGTGCTTCACCCTGAGGGTAAGGGGCAAATTTTGCTCTGACATCAAAGCAATGCCTTGGAAGCCCAGAGTTAAACTGAAATAATATGAACAAACCTGAATCAAATAATTTAATATACTGGTGATGAGCTAATAGTCTGCCAGCTGTGCTACTGGAAGAAAGTAAGTTATCTGCCAATTTTTGAGCAGGTATGCAATCTCAACATGAAGAACCAAGACTCTTGAAGCCAAAGGATTATGTTTACATAACTTCTATACTACTTTCACTAAAGTACATTTTCTCAGGCAGATTATATACGGTCAGGAGAGCATTATCTGGCTGATGCACATTTAGCAACATAGGTATCCATATTAAGACAAAAAGAGTTGTTGTTAGAAGCAACACTGATCAAACCCAAAGATCTTACAGGCATACCTCCTTTGAAGTAGGATTGAACCCTATATGACAGGTCTTAGTGGGGTTAGTGCCTTGTACAGCAATTTCTATAAACCACTGAACAACGCTCTGCAAGCAGGGGATGAAAAAGGAGTTCTCAGCTTCTAGATGATCTCAGAGAAAACCCAATAGCCACAGTCACTCATTTTTTCTTTCATGTTTCTACCACTGGTAATCCTACCAGAATGATCCTAATCATGTCAGAAAGTTTCCCTTTTCTAAACTTCCACATTTACAGTGAAGGATAACTTAAGATACTGCCTTTTGCACCAGTTGTGTTGACCAGTATTTTGAACACCCCCAGAGCAAAATTTGTGTCACACTAATATCTAGAACTCAGACAAGAAACATTTCTGAAGTTATAATGTGTCATGTGTGGTAGAAAACTTGTTTAATGACAATATTGCATCTAAATTGTTTTAATATTTATCCAAAATCAGCTTATTAAGATACAAGATTTTCAACTATTTATTCTGCTTAAAACACACATAGATTTTATTTCTTATCAGCTGATTCTACACTGGTATCTGCTTTCATATTCAGAAAACAATTCTGTAGTGCTGTGTGCCATGGGAGAAAAGCATCAATGATAATAATGTAAATAGCATTTCTTCTATGCTTACAAGTTGCTGCTATGTTCCTAGAAGTCACATAAGGCTAATTTGACACTGTAAACAATTAGGATAGGTTCCAAGCTAAGCCACACATTGAACTACTTAGGTATAGTATTTAATCTGTTAAAACATTATAGTCAGTTTTAACCAAAACAATTTTCTAGTTGTACAGCTGAAACATGACTTTAAAACTCATATGTAAAGCTCTGAGTCAGGAGTCTTCACATACAGGGCCTATTTTGAAACCTAGCACACAGACATGTGCTCATGAATAAAATTTGTCAAGTAAAGTTTTTGCAAAGTAATTTTGTATCGATGGAATTCCTTGGGTTTTCACCCAACATTCATTGAGAGCTGTTCAATTTGATGAATATGAGCATTCCTATTACACTTTGTGACAGTTTCTAGTGAAACATGCCTGTTTCCAGTGGTTCAAGAGCAACTGTCAACTATAATGATCATTTAAATCTGCACCCAAATAATGATACGTTACTCCAGTATTTCAATAGGTATTGAACTCCTCAATCAGAAAAAATATCCCCTCTTTGCCTGAGCAATGTCCAGTAGAAACCTCCACTAATAAATGAGATACCTTTTTTAATTCTTTGAAGTGTCTCAAATTTCAGACTCCAAACTGAGCTAAAACCCCAGAGGCAAATGGTGGGTTTTACTTGGTAATCCACCACAAGAGACTCTCATCATTTCCATTAAGAGTATTATCTGGAGAGAGACTTGGGAGAGAAATGACAGCTTCCAGACCACAAAACACTTGACTCCCAAGAACCTACCATTCTGTCAAATCTTTTATCTCCTCTAGGAAAGACGCAAGAGCAGACTAGCTTTTTGATCACATCAGTGCTGCTCAAATTTTTCACTTTTCCTGGCATGCATGTTTCCTCCTTAGTTACACTCATAGGACTAAATCTAATCTGAATAGGAAGCACAACTCAAGTTGACAATGTAATTGCTTCATTATTGCAGCCTGCTCACCTTCCAAAACAAACTAGTCCAAAAAAAAAATCAGAGGAAAACAGAAAGCAAGTAATTGTCTCATTCCAGAGCATGGAAAACAGGGCAATAACACAAATAGGATAATGATTGAAAGATATTTTCCTAGTAATATCAACAAATGTCATAAAATTAATCAAAAGTTAAAAGAAACTTTCAGATTAGCCTTTGGTAATTTGTCCTCATGTCTTCCCCCTCTGCCCCCATCTTACTTTGTAGCAATGTTGATCTGATAAAGCTTTAGCAACCATAGATGTATACATTTTAAAACTAATGGCGTAAATAGAAAGTTTATTCCTAGGCACCCTATGTATGTTAATAGTCTCTATTGCTCTCCTACAAGTCTTTGACCACAGCAGAACTTACTGGGAGCTGTATCTGTAGTTCCATTTGGAAAGAGAAACTCCATCCAACCACCATTGCCTGCCAAGGCTTAACAAGAGCAAATGCAAATACAATTATTTTTTGCTGGATACTTCAGGGAGAATATACTGCTGCTACTCACCATTTTTGGCCAATAGCAGAGTTAGACTGGGCTTAGTGTGATGTGCTGTTTTAAAAAAAGAGAGAGGGAGGGAAGGAGAAAGGAAAAAGAAGCAAAAAACAGTAGTTTTCCCTATTCCCTTGACTCATGTTTGAGAAGGAATGTAACTCCCAAAATTAAAAACTGGACTTCTTATGCTTTAATGTGTGGGACCACACTGGGCATGTGTCTTGCTAATTGCTCTCTCTTCCCAGGATGTGGAATTACTTGCAGTAATATTCTTTTGACATGCTGCTGTTTGCAGAACCCATTTTCATTTAACATTTTTTTCATGTTTCTGAAGAAATAAGCCACGTTGAGTAATTCTTCATTCTCTTATCACATGCATAGGTTTAAGCTATTTAAACAGTCAATTCTGCAAAATAAGCCTGTCTGAACGTGAAACTACATTTGGTTTTTATTGTGCATCACCTTCACAATAGGCCGAGTAAGCTAACATCATGTTCTCAGTAGTACTTCTGCAGCTCCTTTGAAAGCTATGATCTTTGGCTACCTATTAATCCATTTTTGCTGAAAATTCTTCCTTTGACTAGTGTAATAAAAAAATATGTTAGTACATGCTTGATTAAAGCATCTTTCACAAAGTATTTTCACTAAACCATACTTTGGCTTGAGGCTTAAGTTATTTTAGAGAAACACAGATGTCTTTCTTCAAAGCAAAGCCACTACCAACACCACAACCCAGCAACAGGCATATGGCACCATACCTACCTGTTCTGTTTCAAAACAGCCCTTGCATCAAAACATTTCCACCCTTGTTGCTTGAAATGATCACAAAACAAATGTAACACTGGACCATTTCACTCAATGCCCATCCTCCCATGTGGGATGGCAGATTTCCATGCTGCAGTGGGAGGGACCAGCAGGTAACTTTGCTCTGGGAACAGGGCACTCACTGTGGGTCCAATTCAGCTTGAGACCTCCATCTGTGAGGTGTGGGGGAATTTGAAGAAAGCAGGCAAATGGTACTCTGACCTTTGCTCTTAAGGAAAACAGAAGAAACCCACAGAGGCCTGAGACTCTCACTGGGTGGCACATGTAGCTCCTTTACACAAAGCTTTGTTTTTCTCCTTTAGTAATGCTTGAATAGTCAGAGAAAGCAACATGCCAGCAAGAAGTTTTATTGCCCAGCTATCCAATGCTGCACGTTCAACTGGATGCTTCTGCTCCAATTAACAAGTCACAATTTGTTGAGTCACAATACGTTTCCGTAAAATATTTGACTGTACTTGGACAAAAGCCTGAACAGCAGTTGTTCTTGTATCAGAGAGAAGGTACCATGAGTAAAGATCTGGCTGCTTTTCAGGAAGAGTGGGAGATATGAAATGAATCTGACTGGCAGTGTTTTGAAACATCACATTTTCCGATATACTGGTGGTTCTCACTCAAACGCAGCAAATCTCTCTAAGCACTGTGCAGCTAGCCAGCCCTAGTGAGATAACTGTCACTGACAGACTATGTCAGTGCAATCAACAGAAGAACTTTATTTCAGTCTTCTGTTTACATACGGCTGCTAAGGTATTTTCTTTTTTAAGAGGTTGCTTCAAAAGGGTATCAGCACAGCTTCAGATTTAACATTTTCAAGTAGGGCTTCTCTGACCTAACCTAACAAAATAACTCATCCACAAATGCAAGTATTATTTATGGAATCCCTGTGCGATCTTAAAACTAGAGATATTATTTATCTATATTTGCAAAACAGAACTTATATTTATTTTAAATGCTTAAATGTACCCTCCCTCCTTCTTCTTTTCCTTTGCAGGAAAAGCCTGTTATTTTCACAGCTGAAAGCAATAATTTCTAAATGGGAAAACATTTCCAAATGAGAACCTTCTGATTATCACTAAGATGCTCAATTGTTATTTTGTTTGGTTTTTGTTCATTCCTCTCCCCCCCAAACAACCATCTGCAAAAAGGCCGAAATTTGAGTCTGTGTAAGGATACACATTTATAGGAAAGCATCTCTTTACAGCATTTATAGTTTGTCCAAAAAGCATCATTAATACAGTTCACATTTAGTATCACAAATGTGCTTTTCTGTGCCTGGGACAGGAAAAGCTCTTTTCTCCTAGAGCTTTGGAGACAAATATGAAGATATTTTCAAAGTTTTATCTATTAAGTGATAGTGTCAATCATACTGTTCTTAATAAAATTTGCAATTCAGAGGCTAGTTTCTGCAAGAACAATCTTTCACCTAAATGTTCTTAAAGGCTGAACTCTGCTAACTGAAAAGAGTAGTGCTGATTTTATAAAGGCTCTTGTTATAAAAGCTGTTCTTAAGCAATCACCAAGCAGTAATCAGTCAAATATTATCCAGAATAAACAAAATCTCTGATCACAAATCTTGCACCTACACAGATGTAAATATTCTCAACTCCATTCATATCAGACCAATTGCAAAGGATTCCTACACTAGTCTACTAATGAAAAGCTTTAATAACTTGAACAACAAGTATCAGAGAGAAAGGCTTGAAGGATGGAAATATGTTTGGTTCAGCACAGAAGGTCATAAAATTAGATCATTAAATATCATGGGAAAAGCAGAGTACTTGCAGGTCTCCAGAAAATCAGGAGGTTACATGAACTACTGCCATCTTCTCTGTTTGGCATTTCAGCACAATGCAATAACTACTTTTTCAATTGCTTGAAGAATTTAAATTTAATTTTCCTAAACTGAACAGAATGATATTCCAACCCAAACTATTCCATGATAGCAAACTGAATTCAGGTAACAGCTTACATAATTATAAATTGTTGCTTTTCCACTAGATGTCAGGGAGGAACATAATCCCATGTTCCAGGCACAACTTTCAGGTGCAGCCAGCTAGAAAACTAGGATGGGCTGTTCCTCCTTCCCTTCTAGGAGCAATTGGGAGAAAAAGTTAAAAAACTCCCCCGTCACAAAACATCACAGCAAGTTGGTGGACTCAGTCCTTGCGTCTACGTCCTAGACATAATAATTTCTGCAAGAGTAGCAGAATTGAGCGTGACTGAGAAAGAGGCAGTAACAGAAAATGCAGCAGACTATTTTTCCTGTCAGCATAGTTTTATGGGTAATGCTACCATCTATGAGTTATGCCTGGCTAAAGTCTTTTAGTGTTTTTATGCCTTTCTCCTGATGGCTATAAAATGGTAACTGTACAAGAGTATATATTATTTTAAGTTAACAGCAGGAAGAGTAATGTTTCTGGACTAATAGCTACAATACATTCCTTAGCAGATCAGAATTTGTCTCCTACAAGTGCAGCCTTCAGAGAGGAAACTGTCAGAAAAGCAGCATGTGTAAGCAGAGTTGACAATTCAAGAGCTGCTATTCCCAAGAAAGTCATCTCTCTTGGCTTTACCCCAAACAAACCTACCAATAATGAAATTTCACAAATTGGATTCTTAAGACATAACACACGCTTCCAGGCCATTAACTGGGCTCATGGATCCAGTTCTACAGACAAAAGAGCCTATTTCAAAAGCTTAACCACAACCACTTCTTTTCAATATCCCTAACTATTACTAAGAAAAGCCCTGGTGACTCTCCATTCTGAAGCACACCCATTTCAAAATCATACCCATGACAAGTGGTCCCAAAGCAAAAGAATATATTCACACCGGATGTGAATTCTCTCCCCAGTTGGAACAAGGATACATCATTGCTAGAGGCAGAACAGCTACAAACATTCAATTTTTCATTGTGGCCATGAAAGTAGCATATGTTTATGGGGAGAATGCTTAACTTCACCAGGAAAATCCAGAGAAGAAACCAAAAATCAAGTTAAACTTATCAAGTAGAACCTTCATTATTAAGAATTTTACCCAGAGGTATCTATACCATACACATTGTATGTACCCAGAGGTACATACAATCCCACAGAACTGCTATCTTCAAAAGGAACCAAGTAGAACGATAGTGGTAAGGTAACACCACGCTTGTCCTTTTGTCGAGAAACCTGGCTCTATGTAATGTCACAAATTCCACCACACATACAAAACAAAAAAAAACAAACAAAAAGCCCCCAAAAAAGATGACAAAAGAGAGGCAAGGAGCAGGAATGCCACAGAGGAAAGACTCTCTGCTCAGACATCAGTAGTAACTGAAGTTTAAAAAGCAGTCTTTGTCCTTTAATGTTAGATCACAGTTAACTGTTTAAGTACCTGTTAAAGAATGCTAGAGGAGGTTAGGTCATGGGGAGTAACAGTTATGGGGATTAAGCCCCCTCTACTTTGTAAATTTTCTCAAAACCTCACTGCAAAGGGTAATGAGAAACAGCACAAAGTTGCAGATTGGGGGAAGAAAAACAGGGGGAAGATAGGTATGCACAGGAAATTAAATTAATTTCTATAGGTATAAAATGGAACATCGGCAAGGATAAATCAAGTTTGGAGTTTTAAGTATCCAAAAGGGCACAGCGAAGTACAGTAAGCATAGGAGATTTAAAGGAATGAAAAATACAGGCAAGCACATGAAGAGAGAGAAAAGAATGTTACATTCTATTTCGCAACGCCTGAAATACCAAATACCTGAAAGCAGGAGTGTGCTTGCCAGAGAGAATGCTTAGTGGTGATGTGAATGACAAGGGGAAGGAAATTCAACATGTGGAACCACTCAGTAGTTTTTACACAGTTACTAATGGTCTTCCCCACCCTAAGTACTCTGCGCCTGTTCCAGTGGAATTAATTCCAATGTATTTAACAAGCAGGTTACTAGCCAGAGGACACATCCTAACCAGGTTAGGATAAAAGCTGGAATTTGCGAGAACTACAAGCAAGTCTCCTCCACTCCATCCTATAATATATTCTCTGTGGGGTTTTGGAGCTCAGCAGAAGGAACTCCATTCCCTTCGGCTTCATATTCTCAAGTCCTGAACGTGTCATCACTCCTTTTCTTTCCCTGCACACTAAATGGGCAAACAGATTTGCCGGTGAGTACCTAGTCACACATTTTGAACTGGCACAATTACAGCGGTACGCTCATGCACACTTAAGTAACACCTTTCAGTGGACAAGCACACTGATGGACTACAACCCAACCGGAGAGGTAACCATAAAATAGGATATTCCTGCACAAGAACTGACCCTCATATCACTGACCAGGTTTGATTAAACCTGTGAAACCAATTCTGTGCTCTACACTGAGCCTATGAATAAGTTGGTAGCAGTGCCTTTTCTATTTCCTTATGAGCCAATGTAGGAAAGTAAAGAACACGTTCTTAAGAAGGGCAAGTTCTTTAGCTGTAAATGAGGCACTGACCCACTACTACTTAGGAAAAGAAGAAATCAGGGCTAAGTAAATAGATATGCTTCTTAACCTTGGAGAAGTTTGCAGCTACGAAATGAGCCATAATCTATGAGTAAGCAGTTAATGATCTGGTTATGTATCTAGACATGGATACGTCTATGGGGCAGGATGGGATTTACCCAAGTACTCAGGTGGAAGAGCTCACCAAGACTCTCTCTCTCATTTATCAACAATCCTGGTCAACAGGGGAGGTACCAGATGACTGGGGGATCTCTAATGTGACACCCACCTACAAGAAGGGCCAGCAGGAGGATCTTAGGAACTACAAGCCTATCAGCCTGACCTCGGTACCAGGAAAGATCATGGAGAGGATCATCTGGAGCAAGCTCTCATGGCAAGTCCAGGGCAGGCAAGGGATCAGGGCTAGCAAGCATGGGTTTATGAAAGCGAGGTCTTGCTTAACCAGCCTGATCTATGATCATGTGACTCACCTTCTGGATGGACAGAAGGCTGTGGACATTGTCTATCTGGACTTCAGTATGGCCTTTGAGACTGTCCCTCATAGCATTCTCCTGGAAAAGCTGGCAAATCATGGCATAGATAAGAGTACTCTTCACTGGATAAAAAAAACAAGCTGGATGGCTGTGCCCAGAGAGTTGAGATTAATGGGGTAGAGACTTGGTGGTGGCCGGTCACCGGTGGTCTCTGAGGACTCAGTTCTGAGGCCAGTCTTATCTTTATTGGTGATCTGGATGAGGGAATCAAGTGCACCCCCAGTAAGTCTCCAGATAACACCAAACTAGGTGGGAGTGTTAATCTGCTTGAGGGTAGGAAGGATGTACAGAGGCACCTGAACAGGTTGGGTTGATGGGCCAAGGCCAATTGTATGAGCTTCAGTAAGACCAAGTGCTGGGTCCTGCATTTCAGTCACAACAACTGCAAGCAACGCTACAGGTTTGGGGAAGAGTAGCTGGAAAGGTGCCCAGCAGAAAAAGTCTGGGGATGCTGCTGGACAGTGCTCTTAACATGAGCCAGCAGTTTATCCAGGTGGCCAAGAAGGCCAACAGTATCCTGGCTTGTATCAGTAATAGCATACCCAGCAGCAGAGAAGCAATTGTGCCTCTGGACTTGGCACTGGTGAGGCCTCACCTCGAGTACTGTGTTCAATTCTGGTCCCCTCACTACAAGAAGGACACTGAAGTGCTGGAACATATCCAGAGGAGAGCCACCAGGCTGGTGAGGGGTCTAGAGAACAAGTAATATGAGGAGAGGCTGAGGGAACTGGGCATGTATAGTTTGGAGAAGAAGATGCTCATTGCTCTCTACAACTACCTGAAATGAGGTTGTAGGGAGGCAGGTGTTGGCCTTTTCTCCCAAGGTAATAATGACAGGACCAGAAGAAATGGTCTGAAGTTGCGGTAGGGGAGGTTTAGGTTAGATATTAGGAAGAATTACTTTACTGAAAGAGTGGTCAGGCATTGGAAATACCTGCCCAGGGAGGTGGTTGAGTCATCATCCCTGGAGGTATTTAAGAAACATGTAGATGTGCACTTCAGGGCATGCTCCAGTGGCTGAGATTGTAGGCTTTTGTGTGGTTGGACTTGGTGATCTCAGAGGTCTTTTCCAACCATGATGACTGTGATCTGCAAGAGGCATAAAAAAATAGTATTTTTCTCTACATATACACACACACTGGAGACATGAGAGACCAAAACAACAACATGGCAGATCAAGCTCATGGTTGCACAGAAGACACCCACAAAATACCAAAGAGTCACTTAGTGCCATGCACAGTGCTAGTATGACTATCCTTTTCAAGGTACTTCTCCATTTAAAGGCAAAATGAAAAGTATAATTTTCCCATCACAATTGAATGATCAGTACGGGAAAAAAAACCCAAACCACAGCTGTATATTCTTCTCTCCAGATAAGTGACTAAAACATTATGTTGTTTGAAGTGGATGCATCCTTATTCAAGATTTGCAAGTAGGGGGCATACACTGAGATTTCACTTAACATACAGTAACAGCACATATACAGATGCTGACAGGATGTCTTATCATTTATAGCTATGGGATCCTGGATCTACTTGGGATGTACCTTCAATTTTGGATGTACTGATACAGTTTTATCTTTTTCCGTTTATGAGAATCACTTCCCTTAGTGGGTAACTAACTGATCATTTGGAAAAGCCAATTGTTTGCCTCAGTCATCAGTAAGTCTTCAGAGTTAGAAGAATTATCCAAAATTTTAACCTCCTTCTGCTTCTGAATTATCATCACTAAACATCACTGATTTCGAAATTTGTACTGCTTAAATACTTTTCCCCTGTGAGGGTCAATGCACTGTATTCAATCACAATTTTTTTTTCCCTGGATATAAACAGAATTGGCCTTTTCATATTTAAGAAATTTTTAATATTTTCATATTTAAGAAATTTTTCATATTTAAAAAAAACTCAGCAACCAATTTTCTATTTTTAGGTTTAATTTTAAGTTTTTTAAACCTTCAGTATTTAAAGAGTATATAACACAGGGAGAAGAGCTACACTCACATTTTTGCCAAAGAAAAGATATTCCAAATTCAACTCTACATCCTGCATTTGTATAACAATTCTGATGTAAGCATACTTAGAGAGCCATAAAATTGTTACAGTGCAATAGTTTCTCAGTATATCATTATACTAATGAATAACAGTATCTGCACTGAAGAAAAAGAAAGAAATCTTTTTATTTTTGATAGAGATTTTAGCAATCCTTCCTCCCAAAGTGATTGTACATTAATTACAATACTACAGAAAGTAAAAAAAATTGCCTGTATGGATCCTCTCGGTTACTTTTTTCAGCTAAGGACATTTATTACTTAGTAGTTTGAAAGAGTTGCTTATTGATCCTATTGCAAAAATATATTGAAAAGTAAGTTTTAAACCATTTCATTTTCATTAAACGTGTTCTTCAAGTAAAATTAGTAGGCTGTGTAATATCGTTTTCAGGATCTCCACATTTATTTTTTGTGCATGATAACAACAACAAAAGTAAATACTTCTAGTACTGGGCTTTTATCCCTGATCTCTTGAGGATAACTTCCTCCAGACAGTTTGGAACACAGTTTTACCACTGTGCATAGTTTCAAAACCTTGAAATGAAGGGTTTATAATTGAAATACTGGCAGAACCATAGTTAAACATACACTAATGTATATCAACAGTTCCACAGTCTATTTATTAACTTTCACTTACACACACTTAAAAAGTATATTGCTATTTTGAACGTAAACATGGCAGATGAAATCCAATAGTTCAGCTGTGTAATTTTGATTCCTCAAAATACAAAAATGAAACCTCAAATTATATCTAAGTTTCTATAACAACATGATATTTTCAATGATCTTCAGATGAACCATGCAAACAAGTAGATAAGAACATCTTTTATTCTTCATTAGAGGTTAAGAAAGCTTTCATTGACTTGAAAATAGACAAAAATAATATCTTAAGATACCCGTACGTTTATACCAGCAATACACTCTATTACACTAGTGTCCCACAACCTTTGAATTGCTTTCCAATTTATTTAATAATTTAGTCCTGCTTCTTGCACATTTCAGGGATGTTTTTACTCTTAAACCAGTTGTTTCTAAACTATCTGGAACAGCAGTAATGTTATTGAGATACAAGTAAAACAAATAAAAAAGGCTTGACTTGGCTTAATTAAGAGCAATAGATAATCTCAGCATCCAGTTTCAGTTTAAGTCATACAATGGTATGCAACTGAGTCCTCCCTTCTGTCTTTGACTGAGAGTGAGTCCTTTAAAGGAAACATTTGGCCTCAGATTTTAACAGGGACAGATAATTCTTCACAGTCAACTTGATGCTTCATTTGCAGAAAGAGATTCCCATTTCCTCTCCCCTCCAATGGACTCCTCACAAGGAATGACACTGAGCATCCAAAGATGTTACTGTTTCCCCTCCTCCACTCTCCAAACGTTACTTGGCACATCTGGTGGCAAGTCATTTGCCCATGAGCTCTCCATTACGAAAACTTAAACTTTAAACTTCCATCACTCCGAGTCTGGGGAACAGCAAAGTGGGGAAAGGATTTTGCTGTCCACAACCATGAAGTTCTACTGTTAAACAGACCACATGAGCTTACAGCTGACAAATTTAACTTCTTGAATAAAGCTGTAACATACAACATACAGGTGGGGAAACACCATACAGGCTATGTAACAAGAAGACAGAATACTGGAAATAGGGGAAAGCATCTCACACCTACCTGTATGTTCTTAGGCGGCTGACTGTAAACCTAGGAGACAATTATCTGAAGAAATAATTACAGGGATAAGTGTTGGTTAATTTTAAAGACCCCATGACGAATAGGCAAACAACCAAAATTTAACTTGCTCAGGTAATAAGTCAAAATAATCCACATTCTTTCTTGAAAAACTTCATGTTTTCCAAACTAGCTTGCATTCCCAGAACTCTAAAAGCAGGCATCCACATTCTGCATCAAACAGCACTGTTGCCGTTGCTTAAATTCTCTTGTTAAATCTCTCCCATTTTATAGCTAATCACATTTTTATAGCAGGCATGAAGCACTGTACAAGGCCCTTGCTGAGCTGTTCCTGTAAATCAAAACCTTATTCCATCGTTCTGCTTTGCTGGCAGCGGAGCAAGGTTACTTTTACCATTTATGGTTGTAAAACCCATCCAGCTTTTTCCCCACTTCAGTTGCTGCCTTTTTTCCACTATTCTTTCCTTCTCTGTTGTGCTCTAAGAAAGATATTCTGTTTTCAGCTAAACAACTTCAGAACTCATCTTTAAGCTTCTTCTTGTCTTCCAGTACACTTACAACCTCATGAAAACATCTAACAAGACAAGTGAAACATTAATGCAATATTTAGATCAAGAGTCTCCTTTCCACCTTAAGTCAATGTGAAACAAACCAAAGCCACACAAGAATAGCAGCAGCTCAAGAGCTCTTTACACTAAGTTATCACTAAGTGGCACATACATATACTAGCTCATAAAATAAGGCCCAGATCAGACTGGAGGTGCTTGGAATCAGTTTAACACTCTGATATAAACACCCAGTCCAGTGTATGAGTAAGAAGAGAAAAGTAACACAGTTGAATCTTATTATTAAATCACCCAGAAGTAGACACCACGTTCTAGAACACAGCAAGCTTAAAAATAAGGTGGGGGAAGTAATCTCACTTTTTTGATGTGCTGTCCAATTGCATGCACTCTCCTGGCACACAGGGTATTAAGCTGAAACACCCTCTATTTATAACAGCCACAGACTGAAATACCAGATTCAGTTTTTGCCAGGTCTGGTTCTGTTCTTCCCCTCTCCAGCTGACAGCCAGAGCATCCTGCCTCAGAAACAGAAGACTTAAAGGACTATCTCTGGCCTTCCACAAACCTGTGCAGGCCATATAGGAACACAACTCTCTAAGAAGCTTCTATATTGCGTGGAAGAACAGTGACGTACCCTGGAAACTCCTGAATTTTCAGCTAGAAAGGACCCTAGCCCACATTACGTACGAGAGCAGTCATCACACACAAAGCCAGGGATGTTACTACAGAAGAATATATGTCCATTTACAAAAGGAATGCAACCCTTGCTGCTTAGAAATTAAGTGCCCTAGTGTGTTGACTGACTTGAGGTTTACGCTGCTTCATAGAGACTTGGATAGATTGCATGGACTAAATCTGATTTCTCTGAACCTCAATAGCAGTTCCTTTTTGGTCTGAAATGGCCCTTTACAAGCATCACCCTATTGTTTAACATTTGATATTCAAAAGAAGTTTAGGTATAACTCATTCTTTCGTTTAATTCCGACATTCATCTCAGCATGGGATTGGCTGAACTGAGAAATCAGCACTGAAAAGTCCCTGATCTTTGAGCTTGACATCTCCCAAATCTTATAGGTGAAGTAAACAGAGAGATCGTGATGTACACATGCACAGAAGAAGGCTTCCCAAGGAGACTATTTTCACATTAACTGGGTAGATCAAGATAACAAACTGGTTTGTGAACACTCATTGCACCAGTCCTTTGAGTTAGCAGAAGTCTACAAGCAATCAGTAGAAATGATCCAACTACCTGCTTATCAAGTGGGCTTGTTTCTTCTGATTTCTGGAAGCATGCATTAAAAAATGCTGCTCACTTAGAAGATGTTTGATTTTGTGCATATTCTATGCAGATATAACTAACTGTTGTTACTATTTTCTGCCTGGAAAAGCACAGTGACTGTACTGATTCATGGTTCCATGACAATTACAACATTCTTGACTTCACCACTTGTAGTTAAGCATATTTCCTGAACAATGGAACAGAGGTTGATCAAAGGAAGCCAACTGTCAAGGTCATAAATTATTGATGTGCAGACCACCTGTGAGGTGCTGAAAATATCTTTGCATCTGGAACTCTTGGGTGCAGGATGAGGGAAGTGAAGTGTTTGAAGAGCTGGGTTTTGGGCATGAGGGGAACGGTTGCACATAAAGAGAAAAAGGGAGGGAAAGGAGCCATGCAAAACCTTGCTCTCTGCAGTAGCTGCCACTCACTCCCTTGGGTTAAGCAGGACAAGGTACCAAGGAGAAGACTTTCCTTTCATTCAGAAGGGGAAGAGCTGCAAAGAATGAAGACCATGAGGATGTCTCCATTATCTTGCATAACTTATGCTACTACTAAAAATGACTAAAGCACTACAACTACCTCTTGTGCACTGGCTACCTGACACAGCGGTCCTCACAGCTGCTACCCTTTACTTTCCTGCCAGTAAGAGAAGGCAGAACATCCTCTGAAGTGCAAAGAACTTTAGAAATTAGGTTGACTGCAAAAAGTTCCTTGCACTTTCTGGTAAGAAACTTTAACACAGCCACCCTCTCTCATGCTTAACATGATTAACTACAGATAAATGCCTTTGAGAGATCATCAACAAAGAGGAAGAAGGAACTTGCTATAATCTTTCAGCTACACAGCACTCCTACCCAGTCGCAAACCAAACCAGACATGGTTGTTCATCAAAAATAGAGGTCAGATTATAATCTCACGGCAAAATGAATTAAAATCTGGAGTAACACTATTAAATCAATGGAGCTACCCTGGATTTGCACACAAAATGTGGCTCATATTCCAAATTGCTGAAGTGACTGACACCACAACGTAGCACAGTAGCTGAAAGATTTGAAGATGGCTCTATTTGGACACGCTTTTTTGAGCAAAAAGAGCAGAAGGTTAGAATCAAATCCTACTGTCAACATAGCAAGGGTCAACATTAATATTTTCTTCTCTTATGTAATGATTTGTCAGATCTCAGCTACACTGCTGTCCTGTTATCTCCTGGGAGGAAGGATAAATTGATTAATAAAGTTCTTTCCAAAAAAAGCCTTCAAAAGAAGAAACATCTGCTACGTTCATTAGTCACTATCTGGCCTGAGTTCAGTAGAATGGAAAACTACAAATCTGTTCCCTTTCTTTTACCTAGAGAGTTCACAGCAAATGGGATCCTACGCTTATGGAAATCATAACTAACTGGAAGTAAGATGGCTCTGAAGTTTACAGATACACTTTCCTGTTCTCATAGCCGCATAAGAATGCTTTCACGTACAGTAGCATCTGATGATCATAGGAATTCATATGACTTACAGTAGAGACAGAAGGTCAGATAGCCAAAGAATATTTAAATTTGGCATTTAAGAAACCCAGAATATAACTATATTTTTTAAAGTACATTAAGAGTTAGTCCAAAAACCTATGTCTATAATCACATGAAAAGTGGGAAGAGTTGCAAAAAATCAGGCAACATAAGTCTGAAGCAAACCTGAGAGCTGAATCCAGACACTAGAAGACTGGGTTTAACTCTTCCGCTCAGTTTCCTGCACAGCTAGACTGAGCAATACTGGAATCATGCACTTTTTTTTTTTTTTTTTTTTTGCATTTAAATGTACTAGTAAGGTTGTAAAGTCAAGCACTCCAGAGCTGGGGGGAAAAAATAATTAAAAAAACCCAGACCCCTATTATTTTTTTGCCTTTTCTAATGTGTGGGCCTATACTATACAGTAGTCATTTACAAGACAAAATACTTTTTGGCTTTTTGCTTTTTTTCTCAAGAAAGAAGTACACACGACATGCACGAGACAAAATGCCCAAAGAAAACTGTGTGATGAGATTATTAATGTGCTAGTTTATTCACAGCAAAATCTACACAAGGAGCTTGCTGTTGTGATGGTCTGTATTCCAAATGCCAGGAGTATAGATATCCCCTAACAAAACCCCAGAAGCTGTGGGTCATCATATTGCAAGCATGGGATGTGCATGCAAGGCAAAAAGCAAGACTAGACAGGTTCTCTTTGCACCTCCAAGAACTCTCAGGCCACTGAAGAGTGCTTACATGCAACTGACTCCAAAACTTTCTTGATACATAAGAAAGGCAGGCAAATGCCACTTGATCCAAAATATGCTGTGAAGACTACACATGAAACACTGGTTAGAGTATTTTCCAGAGTGACAGAGTGATAGTTAGAGCAATAAATAGCTCCTGGCATGAGCAGCCTCTGGTCTTAATATAAGTTGAGGCAGAAAAACTTTGAAATGTAGATTATTAGAATTCATAAGCATGGCAAAGGTACAAAGTTTCACAGAATTTCCTCATTACAGAATGCTTGAGTTCAAAGCCATGACTATTGTTTGAACTTCAGTTGTATACCACTTCTAGGGTTTTTAAAAAAAAAAAAATCCAAGCAAAACCAGTATTTTACATTACAGTTTCGACAACTGTTGATCACCTTTTGATCCACTGCACAAGTCTCTGCTATCAAAGCAAGCAGACAATTAAAAAATAGCAGTTGTCCTATACTATGGTGGAGGGCAGCAGACTGGAATAAAAGGAGACCAATGGGTTTCATAGGCATTTACAAACAGAAGACATTTAGTCCCACCACCATCTACTTTGTAGGTTTCCTACCCTGTCCCACTCTTCCTGATGAGACAAGGACTCTTACCATTCAGACTTTCATTCTTATCTTCCTTCCCACTTCAGATACCTATCCAGCTTCCTTTTCACAGGTGGCTGTAAAACACAAACCCTTCCTCACCCAGTGTCTGACCCTAATTTACACTAATTCTACCATTCATACTCTGCAGTGCTGACCAATTTTTACCTTCACAAAAGAAATTTTTCAGCTCTTCCCCATCATTATGCACTGTCACTTGCATATAGTATGCATGTATACATGTGGGTTCAACACTTACATATTGAGCTAGAGAAGGGAATCGGAGGAAGAGTCTACATCTGGAAAATACTCAAAGCCTACAGTCTTACAAGTTCATGAAGGAAAGAAAACACCTGAGAACTTTTGAAAAAAGCTACTACAAGATAGCAATCATCAAAAAAAACCCAGAAGAATTGTACAGAAAACTACAGGGAACCTCCCATTGTCCCTTCCTACATCAGTTATCCTCTCATCCTAAGGTCTGAGAGAGAAATTTAACGTAGTAAAGAAATTACGACATTCAGCCTCTAGAACTTAGAAGTAAATTCTAACTTTATCAAAATTTACAGTGAAGTTAATGTCTCAAGACATACTCTATATTAGTCAGAGCATACAAGCTTTGATGCAGTAACTAAGCACATTTTATCAACTTAAGTGAAGGCTATAACAAGACACATCCTGACCTTCACATCTATAGTAAATAATGCTCCCTTCTGTTTACATGTATTTACTCTAGCAAAGTAATTTATTCTTTTACTACGCATCTTACTTTCAATGAATTCCCTAAACATACTTTTGTATACTTCATTCCTTCCCATGTACTGGAGAGCCTCTATTTCTACCTCACGTGTTTCTCAGAAGAAAAAGGCCAAATAATCCCCACTCACACCCCACCAGCCACCATGTGCCTTGCTACTTTATTTTACTATAGTTTTAATGCTTGATCCTACAACAGAACAGGTAGATCACAAGTACTGAAGGCTTCCTGAAGACCCTTTACAAAACCTCTCAGCCATTTCCAAAGAAACTACCTCAGCAACTACACTGTCAGTGATGCTTTTCCAGCCTGTGAGCTGGAAAATACTAAGAATTCTTTCTAGCAAAGAATACTAGTCTGAAGAAAACAGGGATCTGAAGAAAAAAATCCGTAATTTTGTACTGAATCTGAATGGATGTTATATTCCACACAGGCAGGCAGGGTCTGTTCACAGTGTGAATATACACTCTTAATTAATAAACGACAATCCATTCCCAATTTACAGGTTAAAACTAGCACTATAATAAGGTAAATACTGGACTTCCTCACAAATGAACATGACAGCAGAAAAGGGGTAGAGTTTGCAAAAGGTCACCAATAGTCCCTTTCCATCTTTAGTTCTTCTGTTTCACAGTAGTATCAGCTACAAGTTAAGTCCTACCAGTATCTAGACCAATATCTCTTTCCTTCATGTCTCAGCAGAGACACCAGAATTTACAACAGACTCGTTCAATGCACATAGGAAATTATAATATTAAAATAATATTAAAATAATAATAATTCTAATAGGAAACCTAATATTAAAATCTATTTTTCTCATCCATAGCAAGAGTGGATACAATCTTAATCCTTTCTCCTTTGTAGTAAACTTTTCTGTTTCCAAAAGACACACTTATTTCTTCTTCTCTTCCCAATCCTGTCCGAGACTAAGGAAATACAAAACTTCGAGTGATCTCCCTTACAGGTCAGGTTTTCTGGACTTCTATTCATTCTTGTTTTCTTTGAACTTACTATAGTCATTACATTTCTAATGAAATAATCAAATCAACTACTAAAAGGCTTCTTGAAAGTAAACACACAGCTTAAAAAGTTAAGTACTTCAAATACAATCTAGAGAGAACCTCAGACATTCTACTCTAGTGCTTTACAAGCTGAAGGCAGGCATTTAAAATGGTAATGTGAAAGAACTTCATTTACAGTAGTTTTTCTTCTTAAGACTACTGTGCTCTAGGCAACTCTGCTTTAGCAGGGGAGTTGGACTAGATGATCTCTAGAGGTCCCTTCCGACTCCGACAATTCTGTGATTCTGTGACCCTGTAGTATTTGTTGCCACTTATCTACATAATAGCACTTTTGGCTTTAAATACCACATCGTTTTATGATACCAAACAGTATGGCTGGGCCTAGCTCTGTTTCTTCTTCCTAACCAAGATGACTGAAACAGGACACAGACTTCATACAATGGAAAGGCACTTGCCTCTCGTGACACCCGATGGACCACATGTATCTGAGAACGGAAATACCTTTAAAAAGCCCCATGGTGTTAGAAAGTGCAGCACCGGACGAACTAGGCTATTCCACTCAAGTTTGTTTTGGCAGATTTTCAACCCTCTAGTCTATCCTTGCCTTGTTTTCACACACAAGACTTGGAACAAATCCATTTATCAAGTCTACCTAGATGGAGCATTAAGTTGGCCTCTAAAATAAGACAGGGAGAAAAAGAGGAAAAAGTAATGCAATTCAATACTGCTAGCAATGTTCTCACTATAGTTTTAGGTATGCAGGACAAAAATGGGAGATAGATGGGGGAAAAAAACCATGCATTTGAAATCTGAAGACTCAAAAGACTACTTTTGAAGCCATGCTATTTGACACAAGATAACATTAGCAAAATATGAAAATCTATTTTTTTGAAAAAGTCATACAAAAATAACCTAGTTGATAGACAAGAGAAATATACTATTTTCTATAGTTTAAGGAACTCACTACAACTGCCTAAAAGAGATATTTGCTACCATTTCTTGTAAGACTGAAGAGCTTCCAGTCACATACATTTTTATTAATATATAAACAAAATGGCTATAACTATACATGCTATAAATAAATATATAGCATATATCCAACATACATCCACTAATGGGAATATAAAGTCACTCTGTGTTTCAAGTAAAAGCTACACTTCATTTCACACAGACTTTCAAGGGAAGTTTCTTTTTTACAATACCAATGCTTGCTTTAGCTACTACCAGGAAACAACTATCAGATATGCACTTTGCTATCTATTTATATAAGAGCTTTCCAATTGCAGAATAACAGCTTAGAGAAAAAAGAAAAAAAATATTAATTGGCTAACCATTGTCATTCATTGAAATTGAAAAATCAAAGAAAAATCCTTATTCTATTTAAGAATTTAACTTTGACAAAATTCAGCTTCCATTTTATTTTCAAACATTTCAGTAAACCACAACCAAGTTATGAACGGTTTAAATCAAGCCAACAGATCACGAAAAGTAAACTAACTAAAATAATGCAATTCTTTTTTACCAAGGCCTGCATTTGACTTCTACAAACCAGTCCAGTTTGGCAGACACTCATATGTACAACATGGCAAGAGCAAGGATAAGAAAGCAGTGAGAAAGCATTGCCCACTGGCATGACAGTTTTCATCTTAAATATTTTCTCCATTAGTGAACATATCTTGCAGTAATTTTAATGGTATAATTTACAGATCTTTAAGGGAGAAACTGTATTCTTATGATCACAAAATTCCCAAAGCAACTTTAACAAACCTGTTGAGCATTTTTTAATACTGCTGCAAGAGACATGCCACCCTTCCTACTATATTTTCTGCTGTGCTATAGAGATATCAAGTCAGTCTCATGCGCCAAGCTTTGCCTACGTATTAAAAAAAAAGTAGTAGCGAAGTCTCAGTAACATGCAGATGCTTTCCTCTGTACTAACATGACAAACAAAGCACATTTTCAACCCCCAAACTCCTTTACTTCAGGTGTGTTTGTTTTCAAAGGTTTTCCCCCAGAAAACCTCAAGATTAAGCTGCTCATCTACAGCTTTACTTGTCAAAACAATTTAAACAGACATTGCCGAGGGTTCTAGACAGGCTGGATCGATGGGCTGAGGCCAATGGTGTGAGGAGTCTGGAGAATAACTCTTATGATGAGTGACTGAGGGAGCTGGGGTTGTTCAGCCTGGAGAAAACAAGGCTGAGGGGAGACCTTATCACTTTCTACAACTACTGGCAAGGAGTGTGTAGAGAGGCAGGAGCTGGTCTCTTCTCCCACATCACAGGTGATAGGAAAAGAGGAAATGGCCTCAAGTTGTGCCAGGGGAGGCTCAGATTGGATACCAGGAAAAATATTTACACTGAAAGGGTTATTAAGCATTGGAACGGGCTGCCCAGGGAAGTGGCTGAGGCATCATCCCTGGAGATATTCAAAAGACGGGTTGACATAGTACTCAGTGATGGGTTGTTTGGGTGTTCTGGAGTTTGTTTTAGCAGAGTTAAGTTGATGGTTGGACCAGATGACCTTAAAGGTACTTTCCAACCTAGGCAATTCTATGATAAGGTGTTTCAAGAATGCCATCAGTCATATTGTCATGCCTTCACCTCTTGTGCCAGCTGAGAGAAAGCTGGCATCAAGGACTTCAAGATGCACTGATTTATCCTGCTGGCCAGATCAAACCCAGCATTAAGAAGGGAAGCAGAGGTACAACAGAACTAAGTGCTGTCTTTAAACCAGTCCTCTTAACCAAGAGCAACAGAAAGCAGGTCTCCCACCCAACCTTCGTACCATATCAAGAGTGAAGACTCCAGAGCTGTTCAGTCTCAGCTAAGATGTTTTGACTACATTACAGGAAGCAAATGCATAGCTTTGATGGCTCCAGAGAAACTGGTGACTCATTTGCCTTTAAGCCTGTGAATGCAAACTGCCAGGAATGCTCTACGATTCTATAGCTAACCATGGTTTCAAAAGTCATTTGTCCAGCTATCATTAAAAAGCCTTATGGTCTGAAGACCAGAAATGCAATAGAAAGGGGTTGTGCATACCAGTGGCTTCTGACTCCCACAAAACCAATGGTCCCTCTCACCCTCAACTTGTAAACCTCAGTGCAGCCACACTTTATAAATCCTTGGAGAGGATTAATTTAATTTTGCTTTCCTCTCTGTGTTTGCTTTGGAGGTTTGCAGCTTGAGCAATATATATATGACGAAAATTTGGCAGCAAGTGGCCTGTAATATGATGTATATCATTTTAGCCTGGCCAGCATATTCAGAACAACAAGCTGGCAGTGAGGACAGATTCATTTCACATTCAGAAAGTGAGAGATCAGTGTAGGAATAAGGAATGGCAAGACATTTCTAAAAGCTGAACTTGAGGCACAGGGTCCAATACCATCCATGCAAACAAGTGAACAGAGTGTACAGCAAGACAAGTTTTGATTATGACAGAGAAGGAGGTGGAAGGTGTACAGGTCTTTAAACCCATGGCCTTTTCATCATCCAACATGCTTCTATTATATTGGTTACTGGTATCTTCCAAAGCTTGGCCGAGCAATAGTAAAACCAGGGCCACACAAAGAGATATTGTTGCCACAGAAAAGCAGACAGAAATAAATGGATTTTGCTGGGCTGACTTGCATGTTTGAGCATCATGCGAGATTAAAGAAAATATGTAAATATTTTCTATGAGATTTTCCAATGAGAGAAGTAGGAATTAAACTCTGAACTGTACAATTTCCAATGTAAATTTCAGTCTCAACTTATATTCCATCAGCTGTCCTTCATGGATAAGTTAAACGCATTTGTAATGTGCTGTTCTACATATATAATTTTCTATTCTATGCAATAATAAAATTATGATTCTATACTTATAACACTGAATCAGTAATATTCTATGCACATTGGAAAGCAGCTTCTAATACATACCAAGTAAAGACAAGGCCTTTCTTTTTAGATCATTTATGCTATTTTTCATAGCCAAAATGCATATGCTCAGCTGAGTTCAGTGGTACATACTTACAGTCATAAGCTTCAACCAGTGCGTGAAGGTGGCTATTGTTGCCTGGAGCAAAACAATCCAACCATCCTGACACAGACCTTGTTTCAAGGATTGCCCAGCATATACGGATTCTTCAGTGAGTAAAATCTCAAAATTTTCCAACATCACAACATGTCACTGTTTCAGTAGTGTGCTAATCTTCTACTATTTCTAGATTTCAATCCACCTAGAATGGGTAATGTTCATTTTATTAGACCCCTGTATTAGTTTAGAAAGATTATGTTGTTGTTTCCATCAGAAGCTTTCTGTAAAGGGACACATGCTATCTATGTTAGGTAGCCTTGGCTCTAATCAGGTTTCATGGCTTTGGCCAATCAGAACAACAGATGATGGCCCCTCCCTGCCCCTCTAAGAAAAAGAGAGGGGAGGAAGATACTAAAGAGGTTTATAAGTTCAGTAAAAACTAAACTACTTCAATGAAAATATAAATAAATAATGAAATAATAAATCATAAGAAGAAATTTTTGAAGAAAAAAAAATGTATAAAGTACATACAAAACCCAATCAAGATACCAGGACGATGATCATGTCACCAGCAGACATCAGAAAAAGTCCCAGACTTAACTTAGTGACTGACAAGAGATGGATTCCAGATCTGGAGTCAGGAATGCCCGGATCAAGATCACAGGCAGATGAACAAACAGGGTCCTGCTTTGGACACTGGTCATCCAAGACAGAGAGTTGACCCTTTGATCCCTCAGCTTTCATACTGAGCATGATGTGGATGGGATGGAATACCCTCTGTTGATCAGTTTTGGATCACTTGTCCTGTCCACTCCTCCCTACAGGTGTGATCCCTCTACGCTTTTCCACTTCTGACTCTCCAACAGGGAAAATAATGAAGTTACCTGACCTTGTTTTAGCAATACGTATTTAGTTTGTTAGGTTGTTTTAACGATAAGTATAAGTAAGGGCCTCTCTGTATAGCATTCCTTGGTATAATCAGGTCACTGCAAGCGTGAACAGTTTCTGAACAATATGCTGTTAATTTCAGAGTTTAGTTAGTCAGAAGAGGCCCAGCTAAAAAGTAAAATCACAAAGCAGAAAATTGGTTCTGTTTTACCTCAAACCAGGATAACAGGATAATGGAAGCTTCAAAAGCTTCAGCTAATCTGTACATCTGCATTAAGATGAATCATTCTAAGTGCATCTGACTTGGTGAGCAAAGGCTTTATGTCACAGTTTCAAGAGTTCCAGATAGGATGCCCCAGTAAACTGGGGAGAGGAGCGTCTTCTTTTTGATGAAATTAACACAGACATTATGTACAAATGGGGAAGTTAAGCTAGTATGTCAATAAAACAGCTCAGGAACAAAAAAAAATTCCAAGTCCAGTAGAAGATCTAACTCTGATGTGAGCAAATCATTCACAGCCCATAACAAGACTGTCCACAAAAATGGGTCAGATATGAAAAGATTACTGTCCAAGGAGAAAAAAAAAAATTCTTTCAGTTGATATTTGAACCACATTAATATTAAAACATACTCAAAGTCAGAAAAGAATTGGTGTTACTTGTTTAACTTTCAAGAAGCAACCAAGGCAACAAAACCTTTCTAGCTTTTCTAATTAGTAAACATGCACATCATGAACTACTGCTATACAGTGTGTAACGAGGTGAAGACTGATGATGTGTTTTCATTTGAGCATCCTCCCACGCCAAGTTTCTTGAAAATTCCAATATGTGCACAGAAGAGAAGAGCTGAAGCACATCCAAATCTTAAATTTAGTTTCCTGGACACAAGCAAATGAATGCCAACACCAAAAAAAATAAAAACCCCAGCACACAAATAGCACCTTAGCACCTTGATAAACACAAATCATTGCAAGCAGCATGACAGGTTAGTCATCCAGTAAAGCCATCAGGCTTCTTCCCACTCATGGATTCACATCTGCAAGGCAGCAAAAACACATCACAGATAGGCTACATGCCTATGAAAAGTCTCTGTACTTCACTTTGTTGGAGTGTAACTCAAATTAGTTAATCTAAATTGACTACCAAATCTTACAAACAAGCATTTACAATCCATCTATAAAGAAAACCTGTCCACTTTCTGGCAAGCCTATGCACATGCAAGAGGTCTTGGTAGGTGAGTAGAAATCTCCTAGCTCAGTACAGCTGGTAGGCTGCTACGGGCACTTGTTTTCCTGTATCAGATAAAATAAAAACCTTTAATTTAAACCATAAAAACATCTTTTGAACCTCAGTATAATTGATAAACTCCCAATCCATCATCACAGTTCAAGATGAAAATTAGCCTTCAATATGAAAGAAACTGTCATGAAGGACAGTAGCTGAATGTGTAGCAGGCACACCACCATACCACAAGTTATATGTTGAAGCATGGCTGATTAAGGATAGAGGAATATATAGATGGCTAATTGCCAGATTTTGCTCACGCTTATAACTTCTGCTTAGTCTTCCAGCCTCGTCTACTGTAACTGCCTAAACCTATGATGATCCAGCAGTCAGAATTAACAAGAACATAAGAGTTACCATTATTCTCTCTTGAACTGCCATCTTCATTGGCCAATCTCAGTACATACTTCCCATAAGAAATCTGACAAGTGCTGGCAGAAACAAGGAGATGCCAAACTCCAGTAACTTGAGAAAAACACAGTAGCAAGCACCACAGCACAACAGCCAGAAGAGAACAGAATGAGTCAGCAACTCTAAGCAGGTATTTCTCAAGCACGTTGCTAGTTTTGGCACTGTTGGCAATCATCAGTCTTAAAAATTCTACAGTCATTTAACAAGATAAGACACGGGAAAACAAGGCAGGATATTCTGTGCAATATATCTGAACTACAGCATCATAATGGAGATTGTCAATTTGAAGGCAAAAACCTGCTGTTCCAATTTTATTTCATTATTTCAATCAAGTACTAGAATTAATCTGGAGAAACTTGCTACTGTCAGTTCATAAATTCTGTAAAAAGGATAAGCCTGACACATCTAAATACACATTACCAGGTTGTATATATTCTTCAAGCAGTTTTAAGAGACAGTCTAGCATTCAAGAAAGATGGCTTTTAGACTAGCGAATGTTGGGCAATCATCAGGTACTTCAAGATGACTCTTCACTTTTCAGCAAAGGAAACCATTTCAAATATTTAGCATAGGCAATAACACAAAAGGAGCAGTTTAGTGTCAGAGCCTCCCTGTGATAACTATTCAGGTAGTTTGGTACAGCATTTTACAGAAAGAATTACATTTGGGATCTTGGATTCCTTAAAATCAGATTTACAGGTAATTGAATAAACCATAATCACTCCTACCAAGCATCAGACCTTACTTTCGAAAAGCTAATGCCAGGTTTTAAAATTGGGATCATTTCTCTTTAGCTGTACTGTAAGTGAATTTGCTCTGGTAGGTCTCACATTTCAGGCAGCAGATCAAGTAAGACTGCAGTTTTATGTACCTTTCCAATTTGTTCCTAGTATTGTTTGGGCAAGTTTTAAACATTTGGCTATAGCATTTCAGCACAAATTAGCCAGAATAACGTAAGGTTTCAATTTGCAGCTTTAACCTTGCCAACGTCCCAACTACTTTCGCCTTGTATTTGAACTCTGATTTAAATGCTGATTGCAACAGTATTGTTATAATTAGCAGAACAGCTTTGCAGGAACACTGCCTATTAGATAGGAAAAGCATAACAAGATGTGGCTAAACACAAAAAATAGTGCCTAAGAACAATCTCTACACTATTTTGTACTTCCACATCCTGCTTGAGGTGATTATATTTGCGTATGCATTCAGATATGTTGGTTAAAGGAATTTAAATAGTGAGCTCTGTTTATTCTGCCAAAGTGTTTATAGTTTTGGATTTATTAACTGTCATGCCTCCCACCCCCTCTTATTCTTCCCCAATTTTTTGGCTTCAAATGATTCTGTTTTGGCACATTCAGTAATGCAACATTTCACTTTTCTAGAAAACTGCACTGCTAGAAAAGTAATGCAAGACCCTAGGAAACCTACCTGGTCTCCAGTTTCACTACCAACTCAAAACAGCCACAGTTCGCTCAAAGCCAATTGAATCTCAGCCCAGTTTGAAGCAAGCAGGGGCAAATCCAGGCATTCATATCAGATTCAGACATGGTTTGGTGAATAGGGAGTCTGCTTAGACAGTGTTTCAACAGTAGAACCAAGAGCCCAAATTTCCAGTAAGAGATGCTGGGAATCATCTCAGGACAGAGATAAACGGGGAGAGAACTGCCATCAAAAGAATTAGGAATTACACATATGCTTGCATGCATCCAGAAGGAACACATATAGATTTTCATTTTGATACCCAGTTAGAAAGCTTCTAGTGTTACAAAGAAAATGAAAGGAAGAATATTAAAGAACAAAAGAGGGGAAAGTATTCTTAACAAGTATCTGACATATGAAAGGATCATCAAGAAAAACTAGGTGGGAAACAGCACCTCTTTTCAGCAACAGTCTTTTGCCATACCACTTAGCTCAATGACCTGAGAGGACACACAGACTGCTCTGAACCTTCAATGGAACTCCAGTCTAATAAACCACCTACCTTATTACGTGAGCCATAATACGCAGAATGGTTCCCTATTTAGAAATCTCAGAGAACTAGTTTACATCTTCTTCTGAAATAAGATGAGGGTTGCACTCACCAGAATCTTAACTCTGAGCTGATTCTCCATCAGGAACCATTTTTAAAAACTCAAAAGCATTCAGTAGCAAAGAAACTGTTCCACCTTTCCAAGTTTATCATAGTGTCAACTATTCTGCACAACACAAGGACCCCTCCTCTTAAATTCACTGAATAAATTAAGAACTACTCAAAGATCCAAAAGATATCCAGCTTGTTGAGACAATGTGACTCTGAAGTCAAGAGAAATTAACAGCACGACATCCTCCCTGAAAATATCTTATATACTTTGTTCCCTCACTTGTAAAGTGAAATGAGAGCCAAAAAACCCAAGTAAATCTGTGTTCCAGAAATACATTCCTATGTAGAACAGTGATAAACATTTTCTGATATAGAGTTCAAGCTTTTCTGGAAAATATTTTTTCCCGGAAAATAATTTTTTCCATACAGGAAACCAAGATCTCACTAATTTTCTAAATGTCTGTGTATCAAAGCCAGGGACAAAAGCGTCTATCAATCTTAGAAATATTGCCCATAAAGCATTTGATCTTCACACTAAACACACATTACAGTGCTAGCAGGTGAAAAGTCTGTGTTCTCCTAATTAAATTATTTTCCAAACACATTGTTTTAAAGTTATGTTTAAAGTACACGAGCATCATATGAGGAAGCCAGACTCTAGAAATCTCAGAGTACTGCAGAAGGAAAAACAAATAAACAAACAAGTTAAATACTTACTTTTTTTGAAGGTCCCTAAAAGTCAACATCACTAAAAGCAGATGTAATTTTAAATTCTGCAGAATACAGCAGCTTACTTCACTGCATTTCTAAAAAGTTGCAATTACAAACATTTAACAGGACATATTCAGGGGTATTTCAGCACTGAGTGCCTCTGCTAAAACAGTATTTTGCTTCAGGCCTAATCCTTCAATTGGATTTTTTTGAAACTGCGAAATAAATTAGAGCTCACATGGAGCTCATACACAAGCTCTCAATTTAAAGTTGCTTCTGGATTCCCACTTAACAGCCATATACACAAAGTGCAAACAGTATTGATCTTTTTTATTTGAAAGACAGTCAGGCTAACAGGGACTATCCAGCCTGGACATAAAATTCCACCCTCTGCAGGTAAGTGTTAGAAGAAAGCTCACGGATCAAGGTAAGACCATACAAAAGCATGCATTCTAATCTTCTAAATGAAGTTTTAGACAATAAGATTCCAGCTGAGGCTGTCTAGCAAACTGCATTTAAACGGCCCACAAAAATCCACTTAGTCTTTCACTTGCCAGCAGAGCAATGGGGGGCAGCAAAAACTCGGCTTTCTCAAGTTTCTAACTGTGGTTGATTGATGGGGTAAAGAATTGCAGACAGTGAGACTGAAAAAGAAGTAAAAGGCAGTGTATATTCAAAACTAAAGGTTGTGCCTCCAGGAGACACCTCACCTTTGCATTCCTTGTGCATCCCTGGTATCTCTAATTTGAATTTAGGAAGATGCGTGGTCTTGCCAGCTAATATCTGCATTTCTCTACACAACAGCAACAGAGCAGTAGTCAGCTCCCCAATGCATCGCTGAGTGAAGCTGGTTTGGCTAAGGATACATGCTGTCTGTACTTCACTGGGAATCCACAGTTCACCCAGCCACATTCACCAGCATGACAAATATTTTGTCTCTTTGAAACAAAAAATCTCCTTCTCTCCAACTCTACAGGTGCTCATAATTTACCACATGAGGGAGGGTACCATACTTTGGCTATAACTGTATCTCCCACTCCTGTTAAGAGATTTAACTGATGTTGCCATAACAACATATCTAGACTGAAACACCACATAAGCCATTTCAAGCGGCTTGTTACTAATTTCTTGTACCCATCCTATAGACAGTTCTGGTTTGAGGTAAAACAGAACCAATTTTCTGTTTAGTAATTTTACTTTGCTGGTAAATTTCTTCTAACCAAACTCTCTGAAATTAACAGCATATTGTGGAGACACTCTTTGCTCCCAGAGACAAAAAACCACAATAATTTGTAATTATGCCGAGGAGCGGTATGCAGAGAGATTTTTGTTTATACATGTTGCTATAACAACCAAGGGCAGCTAACAACTATTTACCCTGTTGGAAGTTCAGAAGAGGAGAATTGTAGCGGGGTCTCACCTGCAGGGAGAAGCGGACAGGACAGGTGACCCAAAACTGACCAGTGGCATATTCCATCCCACCTGCTCCATGCTCAGCATAAAAGCTGAGGGATCAAAGGGTTACCCCCTCCTCCTTCAATGGCCAACATCAGAGAAGTAAGCTGTCTGTACACCCGTCCTTGATCCTGATCTGTCTGCTCCTGACTCCAGATTTGGAATCCAGTTCCATCTGCTGCTAAGTCCAGTCTGGAATTGTATGTATCATATTTCATCATTTCCTTTTTATTAGCAGTAGTATTTCATTAAAGTAATTTGGTTCCTGCTAAAGTCCTAAGTCTCTTTCTCCCTCCTCTCCTTGGAGAGAGAGGTGGGGGGGAGCATCTGTCGTCCATTTTCAGTGGCCAGTCAAGCCCAAACCTCAACATAAAGAAACATCACAGCACTGAAACTTTACAAATACGATGATTGCAATAGACAGAATGAAGAGTGTGGTTCATTTGATTGTTCAGATTGATGATAAAACCTGCTGTCAGATACTTCCTGAGATGGTTTGCTGTTTCAAGCAAGAGTCCTCCTTGACACCTTTTTGCAGTCCTTGGGCATCCATACCTGCCTAAGTAGTAATTTAATTGACTGCTGCTCTGCTGTAGAGCACCACAGAGCTTTAACGGATCAGTCCCACAGACATCCATTCTAGCCATTTCAAGGCATATCATTGACTCAGATTTAACAAGTGTTGTGTCAACTGTCTTACAGAAAGAGAAGATAAGACATGCTGTGTGCAGAACTGGAAAGAATTAGGTCTGTTTGCAAAGCCAGAAAACAGGAAGCATGAAAGGCCGTTGGCCTCAGACAAAAGTTCTGTGCTCCTCGCAGATCTAGGCACTCAGCTGCCAACAGAAATCCAAGGGATGCACAAAAGCTGTCTGTGACTTGTTCAATTAAGATCATTTCACATGTCAATGAGAGCAAAGAAAAGTTCACCTGTAATCTTTCACAGTCCTTCCCGCTCCATACCTAGGATGCACACATCTTACCACACACAACACGTGGCTCATTCATAGGACAGCACACACTGCTATGAATTTACAATACAGGACTAAAATAAAGAGCAGCATTAGAGCTTTCTGTCCCTGCTATAACCCAGTCTCGTAGTGATGAGCAAGACATTTACCAATCTCTGGGGTGGGCATGTACTACTGTATGATGGCAAGCAAATACTAGTGTATGGAGTGCTTTAAAGGTAATTTAATTAACAGTTATAAAATGTTATGTAAACACCCCAATGAAAAGACATAACTGCCACTGCTTGCACAGCATCTAACACAATCAAGCTCCTATTCTTAGCTGGTCCCTAGACACTAACTGAACAGTATAAAAGCATACAGTCTTGTAAGCACAGACCTTTACTCATCCTGCAGAAGTCTTTCTGTTCAGATGAATCCTCCTACTACATGTCTACTGTATATGGGGAAAGAGGCATCAACAGTTAAAAATCCAGACACATATCTGTTGATAGACGCACCTTCCAGTAACAGCACTTGTTTCAACAGTCTCTCTTTTTTCCCCTCTAACACAACTTCTACGTCTCTGCTCTCACTTGCCTTCCCAGAACTGTTATGCTCCCTAATTATGCCACTCTATACAGCAATCCACATTAAGGCAATTTATATTAAACTGACCCACTGAGAAATATTTGGTAGGAAAGTAGTAGTACCACAGGCTGAGGAAGAGTGCTTCTGGTGTTGTCAAAGTGTTTGTCACATCACAGTCTTCTAGGGCACAGGAAAACTAGGCTCACATATGAAAATTGCTTCCAACAGCAGAATACACAACTCCACTGCTCTGAACACTTTCTGAATCTGCACAAGAACTCATAAAAACATGTCTTTACTACAGCACCTGCTGGCCTGCATTTAAGTGTCCCTCACTAATGAATTAATCAGCTGCAAACCAAAGGCAAAGGT
Organism: Pedionomus torquatus; assembly: GCA_013398155.1. NCBI lineage: Eukaryota > Metazoa > Chordata > Aves > Charadriiformes > Pedionomidae > Pedionomus > Pedionomus torquatus. Next base: position 43,251 of record VZRU01017273.1, read on the forward strand.
TTAAAGGTCAACATTGCTATTCACTAGCTTTATAATGGACTAAATGAAGAACATAAATCTTAGACTGGGTTATTTTGGATTATCTGATTTGAAAACATGGAAGACACCCATGTTTTACTAACTGAAAGAAAACAGAAATTTAAAGCAATTGTTAAGTACTGACTTTAGAGTTTCCACTATTCCTTTGTGGTTTGTTGTTTTTTGCAGGTTTGTTTCAGTATGGTTTTTAACCCAGCTGTCTTAAAGAAAAGTAAAAATGCTTTTATACATTTCTTAAATTTATTTCATGTCTTGGCAATTCACCTCCTTCAGGTTTTCAGTCTAAGGCTTAGAGAAACATGACGTCTACTATATAAGTTAATGTTCTTTACCATGTATTCATTTATTGTTAAATTTATTGCCCAGACTAAAAAGCAAAGATTCTAAACAAGTCTCTCTCATGATTCAGAGGTGCCAGATCTTCATCCTTGATTTGGGATTATGCATGTCTAACAATAAACTCTTGTGATTTATATGGTCATTTGTTACTTACATGAACTGCTTTTATCCTACAGATTCTAAAGTCAGTCAGACTTGCCAAACTAGAACTATTCAAATTCTATGATTTCTTTTAACCATAAGAAATAAAGCCAGACTGAGAACTTGTAACCTAATTTGCGATGACAGAAGTTTAAGAAATCAGAATTATTGGTAAATACAGAGTGCAACTAACTTATTATGACAGAGCTGAACAGAAATGCTAGTTAAGGCACATCAATTTATCATTTTTAAAAAATATGCTTTCAGCATACATCATTGAGCTACATATAGATTAAATTATTTCCTCTGCAGGCCTCAAGGACACTCTTGAGACATATAGGGCAAAAATAACTTTCACTTAACAGAGCACATCTACTCACACATAAAGCAGCAAGAAAGGATCAGCATTTCCCTTTTCACAGGCCAGTTAGCACAACATTGTGTTAATATTGACACATGTAACATCTCCTTCCCATAACATTAAAAATCTTGTCCCAGATGATTCCATACTTCAGTAACTGCAGGTGAGACACATTGACCTAATTAAGCACTGTCAGCTCATCATGTTCATAGATACACTTTCGAAAACTTGGCACAAAGAACTCACATTTTCATGGTATTTACAGCATGAAAATAAGAGGCTGAGACTTAACCTAGGACTTATGTCAAAAGTCTTCCATTAAGCATATTCTTCAAAAATAAGTTCATACCTTCACTATAAAAGCCTTTGCTGAAGAAGTAGCACGCAAAATTACTCAAAACCCTCTACATTTCTGTTCTGCAGAAGAATCTTAAAATCTCTGTCACAAGCTTAAAATGGAAACTACAGCAGGTAGGAGTGGAAGCTGCAAAAAGGCAGTAGAACTGTTTTTTACTTTCTAGTACGCCGGTGGTACTGCACACAGAAGGAATAAGGAGGAGGGGAGCCCTTTCGAAAAGGGCTAGGATTATGCTGGGGAGTCTGACCTGAGTAATGAGTACCAGCTGCCTACCTTCACTGGTAGCTGCATTCTTCTGGGCTTTGGTGGGTGTGTGATCTGTACTTGAACTCACGTCGGATGAGATGCTTGAGCTGCCCTTGCCTGCAAAAGGAGAAAGAGGTGGACAGAGTGGGAGGGAGAGAGAACAAACATGAGTGTCAACAGTGAAACAGAAGGACCTTCCATATCAGAACCTGGAACAATTCCAGGAACCTTTAAACTAAGTTTAAAGCAGCCGATGTTCGTTTTGTATGTACTGGGGTAGGAGTTAACTGTATTCTATCTTAAAGCACATGCATCTTTACTTGTGCTAAGGCTGCAATGAGGCTTTTGTGTCACAGGGACTCTCATTACATATTTTCTAAGCTCTACTGTAAATGAAAAGTTTGTCATTAACAACATTACAAGAAATTCCATGAATAATTTTCTCATTCAAATACCTCTAACACATATCAGGACAAATAGATGGTGACCCTCATCAGCATGAAAGGTTGAATTCAAAAACATGTTAACTGAGTTTAGATTTCCATTTTATGTGTTCACAGCATGCATTGAAATCACTTGGTCCCATAAAAACAAAAGCAAGGTATCTGCTGTTTCCTCTTACACCATACTTGCTGCTTGATGTAATACACCATTTTTTAAACCTAACTTCTACAGTTGCTGCTCTTCACTTTTTGGTTTTTTAACTGTAAATTGTAACCAGTGTATGTTTCTTCTCTTATTTTCTTTCTTAAGACTTTTTCTTGCATTTCCTACCTATCTTTTGGATGTAAAGCCAGCAGAAATCCAAATACAAAGAAAAAAAAATAACTCAAAAAGATACCACAGAGGATCAGAGGGGAAAAAACTAAAGTTGTCTCTTTGTTTACCTGTAAGGATCTAAAATGAGTCATTTATCTTTCCCTTCCCTCATTCTACTCGATCTCTGTAACTACTAACAGGGAATACACTCTGCTCCACAGTAGGAACCAGACCAAGCACTCAATCAGCAGTTAGTGACATAATTCTAAGGAAAGGAAAGGTAACGAATACAGTTACATTTTAAGAAGTTATCTACCCCCACAAACACTGCATCGGTGAAGCCTTTAAAAGCTATGTTAGTTTTTGGACCAAAATTAGGCTGTATGCAGAAAGCTAGCTGACACCATGTTTCTGTCACTTGAATAAACTTATAATCACAGGAATGTTAGTAAGAGACTTTTCTGATCTGTTATTTCAATCAAGCATTCCTTGGGGGTCTGGGTTACAGTATGCCTGGTTTTCATAACATTTAGATGTAAGGAGGAGGTCTGCTTTTTAAAGGTGCCACAACAGAACAAGGATTTAAGCTTTAATGGGAAACGACTGGAGAATGTGCAAACGTAGGTTGCTTCACAACCAAGGTACTGCCACTTAATCCGTCAGCCAGCCCTAGAGGATCATTCTCCACATAAAGTTGCTTAAGTTAACATACTCGGATTTGAGAGATGATTGTGGAGTGAAAGGATATTAAAAAGGCCAGAAGGAAGTAAAAAATAGATGGCTAAGGCTAGTAGTTGGGTGGGGTGAAGAGAAAAAAAAAAGTGTATTTTCAGTGATTCACTAACTGCTTTTACATTCTTTTACAAAGCTAAGCAAACCTAAGAAGCAGTACCTCTAGAATATCACTTCAATTGCTCTCAAGCGGTGACACGAGTTGGAGTAATAGACTGGTCTATTACTCTACTGGACCTATTAATAGGTCTTTATAGAAATGACTACCCCAAAATAGCTTGTCAGCTAAGACAGCTAGGATTGTGGTAGAAGAAAGACAGATGAGAAAAAGAGAAGGATAAAGGCAAAATGCTCTTTCCCAGGAAGAGACCAGAGAACTTGGAATACCTGCAAGAGCCAATAATCAAATCATTAACAACCAGAAAGTTATATAGGTGGTATTGCCACTATCAGCAACTCTTCATGTACTAAGGGCTGCAACTGCAGAGGCAGAAAACAAACTTCCAAGGAGTATAGGCACTCCTTAACAGATTAATAGAAAGAAAAAACAATGAAAACAAAGACCATCTGGAAAAAAATACTTCCTCAAAGCAAATAAACAGGATTTCCTCTGAAAAATTAAAAAAATCTTTTTTGGGGAAAGGAAGTCAGTGATACCAAACAACAGCAGAGTTGATAGCTGGTCATCTGTGGCATAGGTTGTTTTTTCAAAGTGAATGCTTCCTGTGGCTATATGGCTATATACCTCTCACAGAGGCACAACAGAAATATTTTACCCACTGTAGGTGCTGATTCCAAGGACAATGAATAGTAAGGTATTATTTACCAGATAACAGTCTAGATATTTACCATTTAAATCTACTTGAAGCTTAAGACATCTTAACTCCTTGTGAGAATTTAAAACTAGAAATCAATAAAAAGGAATCTGTAGCGTTTACTGCTTTGCTTGGATTCTTGTTCTTCCCGTATTTACATTTTTAAGATTTTATGAGTTTTCTCTTAGTGTATACAGCCCCAAAACAAGCCTTCTTCCTCACTGCCGGCTCTGAAACTCTCTATTCAATCGGGGATGGAAGCAAGAGCTACTTTCCAGTAAATTTTCAATGGATTTTAAATAGTCTAGCAGATACTACATCTATTCCTTTACTGCAAAACAAAACCATTCATTTCTAATAGGCTAGATTTGGCTATTGCAGACTCGTGCACATGCAAGAGCCAACACTTAAGAGTATCTAAGCATTCTGCATACAACTTAGGTTTAATAATGGGAGAATGTGAACCCTTAGCAAGTTTCTAGAGGATAAAAACATGGAGCAATGTTTGATACACAAAGAAGTTGCTGCCATTCATCAGGCTAAAAAAAACCCAAGAACCTCAGAAAGTAAGCTCAACAGAAGGAAATGCCAAGTCCTACATCTGTGGAGAAATAACCCCATGCACCAATGCATGCTGAGGACTAAGAAGCTGGAAAGTGTCTTGACAGAGAAAGACCTGGCAATCTAGTTGGTTGTCAAGTTGAACATGAGCCAGTGATAGACCTTTAGGGCAAAGATGGTCACAACAGCCCAATGAGCAGCATTAGGAGGAATGTAGCCACCAGGCTGAGGGAACTGATCCTTCCCCACCTCTGCTCAGCACTGGCAAAACACATCTGGAGTGCTGGGCTGAGTTCTGGGCTTCCCAGTACAGAATATGTAGGGACATACTGAAGAAATTCCAGAGAAGGGCCATTAAAATGAAGGGACTGAAGCACCTTTCCTAAGAGGAAAGTCTGAGAGAGGTGGGACTGTTCAGCCTGGAGAAGGGAAGGCTTGGAGAGATTTTACCAATGTATATAACTACCTAAAGGAATGGTGTGAAGTAGAGGGAGCCAGGCTCTTTTCAGTGGTGGCCAGTGACAGGATAAGAGCCAATAGGCACAAATCAAAATAAGTAATTACATTTAAACATAAGTTATATTTACTTATTTATTTTACTGTGACAATGGTCAGCCACTGGAACAGTTGCACAGAGAGGCTGTAGAGTCTGCCTCCATGGAGATACTCAAGACCCAAACGGACATTACCATAAGCAGCCTGCTTTACCTGACCCTGCATCGAGCACTGAGATTGGATCAGATGATCCAGAAGTCCCTTCCCACTTCAACAACTCCATAGTTTTATAATTCAGGTACCCCTGTGAGTGTTTTGTAATGCAGTAAGCTGCATTAATCAAGCTGTGCTTTCAGCACTTCTAAGAAAATTAATTACACATATACCTTTCCAACTGACTGCCAGTATTTACCACACTTTATTTTTTTACCTTTCATAGTAGTAATTTAATAGCAAAGTACTAGATCTCACTATGCAAATCACCACAAACTTATATATGCAACAAATACACACCAAAAACAGCTGCAAAAAAGCTCCCAAAGATGTTGCCCTTTTCCCCTTAGGCAGCTTCTCTTAATCAAACTCTTTAAGAAAGACCTGCAGACAGTTGCACTAATAATGAGTTACAGCAAAAGCAGTAGTCACCTTCTATGATCCTAAATGTACACTAAGTTAAACACCCAAAACTAAAAAGACTTGAAAGAAAGCAGGCCTATCATCTAGGGTTCATTCTCTGAAAACCACATTTACGGTCTGAAACCGTAGGAAACATTTCAATAAAAAATGTCTTCAACATAAGTTCCTTGTTCGAGGAGACCCCACTTAGTCCTCAAGTCAGAAAACACCTGACCTTACAGAGAAGCCTTTTGCCACGCTGTATATTTGGTACCCACACACTACTGTCAGGAAGTGCGTTGCAAGGCAAAAGAAAGATGCAAATTATGGCTTAGTAGCGGGAGTGGTGCTGGCAAGCATTCCGCAGGCAGCCTGAATTCCCAGCTCTCTCACACCCATCAGAGCTCACCAGAGGCAGGGTTCTTCTGCAGTGCTTTTCTCAGGGCATTATGTGCCTAATACGTCAGGTAAATTCAAAGACTGACATTCTCCCTAAAGCCATAGGAAAATTGATGTGTAGCATAACAATGGTCTTCAGAGAGCAGTTCATCTCTATAATTCTAAAACTGCACTGAGAAAGCCATAGCAATTAAATAAAATCTGACAGGGATTCTAAAACAATGACGACCAGAAGGATCAAACAGAGGGCAATATTGCAAAGACCACAGAAGTAATGACTGTATTTGATCCTCTGTTTAAACAAATAAAAGGCCTGCCAAATATTTCTCTAGCTTGACTTGCTATTGTCTAGAGTTTCCTTCATACATGCAACAGTTTTTTTATTTCGAAGCCAGAAGTTGCAAGCCAAAAGAAAGCAAACTACACTATGGTAGTAGGCAAATTGAGGGGAGTAAAGCTGTTCTCCTACAATGAAACATAATTCACACCAGGAGTGAAGGTAGCACAAGCTTCACCACACCTGCAAAGAATCACACAGCTACACAGTTGCAATTCAAATCATGTCTCAGACCTGCTTCTGAAGAAGCAACAGTATGGATATTTTTTTCCATATACCAATGCCAAAGCCTTACAATAGTCATAGGAACAAGACTCCAACGATCTAACCTAGTATGCTATTTCCTACACATTTTATTTTGATCCTGCTGGAAAGAAAATTAGAATAAGGCAAGCATGTAACAGATACTTCCCCTGAACACTGTCTGCCTCCAGCTCCTTGTAGCCCAAGGAATTTTTTTAGTCATAGATGTCTTTGTACTCAATAGCCCTATTAAATCTATCTGGTCTCTTTTTCTGTCATCGTAATTAAAATAACGTGTTCCATTTTATTTTTATCACAGATGGATATACTGACTAAAACATCAAGTTTGTTTGTTTTATGAAAGCATTTGCATCTTCAGTTTTGCTATCAGAACAAACACCTACATTAATAAAGAGATGCTACAGACTATCCAACGAAACATTATTAGAAAGTTGTACGTGGAACCCGGTGGTCTTACTGCATATTCCAATATTGCTGCAAAAAGAAAAAATTTAAAAAAAAAAAAAAAAGCAATAGCTTTTCCCCACTGCTTATATAGCTAGTTATAATCTTTTTTTCAAAAGCATACTGATTGGAGCAGTATTTCTCCAAACACCTCTATCGGCATTTTTCAGGCTGCTAAAAATGCACAGGACAGAAGTAAGACTAAACACACACAAGGTATCTTAGCCAAATGGATGCATTTGATAAACACTGGAAAGGAAACGGCATGAACTGGGAAAAAGCAAACTTTGGATTCTGCCAGTCACACTCACGGCTGAGAAGTGTCAAAGGCATCACAAGTCAGTCAGGACAGAAACAAGGTAGGTTAATATTACTCTGAAAAGTACAGCCTGTGACTGTCCAAGTCTGAAAATACAATTTTCAGAAGCACATATGTAAAGCTGCCCTATTAGGAACAGTGTTTCTGGCTGTGTGGCTGTCACCTCTTCTGCTGCATTTTGCTATTTTCCACATTCTTACTTCCACAGCACAGACGCTCCTTAAATGATGTGATACAAGTCATAAGACACATGATATGCCTGCTACACATTGACCTATATGACAGATGAAGGTGTGTTCTGGCAGCGAGTCCGTTTCACTCTGCTCTGGAATAGTTTTACTAAGATTTTTTATCTATTTGCTTAGGATGGGTTTTTTGTTGTTGTTGTTTGTTGTTTTGGTTTGGCTTTGTTGTGGGAGGTTTGTTTTGGGTTGTTTTGTTTTTTTTTCACAGTACATTTGCTCTTAGATTCTGATGTTTGAGCATTTACACACACTTCTAAGATCTCATACAAGCAGGCTGACTTCTAATATGCCACTCTGGAGAATAACAGCAGTATTACTTTTGACATCAAGTTTAACCCAGTGATACCTGCCTTCAGCAGGGAGTGACAGTTACCTCATGAGTTAAATGTACAGCAGGGCCAAATCCACTGTTTGCCTTGCTGAAGTGAAACAGTACCCAAAATGCCAAAACAGAAAACCAAAACGTAGTAAATCAGAAAAAAAGAGCAAAAAGCAGTAAAGTCCAGAATAACAGGAGCCATTAGTCTTTTTAATTGTCCAAAAGCATTATATTGCAAGAAGTCTGAAAAATTTCTCTACTTAAGCCATCAATTTTCATACAAATTACATTAGTCAAATATAACTTCTCAACATGAAAGGGCACATACATGTGGCTTTTCTACCAGATGATCATTACTTTCTAACTTCAGACAAGATTTTTTTTTTTATCAAATATATGCCAACTACATCAAGAGGAGTTCCAGTAAAAAAACCAATCCAAACCTCAAAGCATTAGAGTTCATGCAAAAGGAAAGAAAAAGCTCTTTTCCTTCTCCTGTTTCCATGACACACATTATGCTGGTCCAAGTCTCCAAAACCTCAAATGTATCCCTTTACAATCTGCACCTCCAGAGACCACAGACTCCTAGTATGTTTCTATGTATTCCCATGGAAATCAGCAGCCCACTGTGATACTTAGGCTTTGAGGATATATAGCATCCTTTAAAGATGCAATATATCAATTAATTTATCCAAAGTAAAAGCAAAGTTGGACTACATACTTAGGACAATCTTTCTCCCTCCTATTTCTATGAATGGAAATTATATGTCATAAAAGTAGTTTCCATTTATTAACTCTGAACTGCTGAGCAAACTACCACTGATTTAACATTGAAGTTATCTATCTACAAGCATTGTTACTCATTGAACTGTGTTCAGGATGGGATACGGGTTAATTTAAAAGTCCATCTTTTCCTTCTGCCCTAGGAATTTGGAAGTAGGCTTCTCAAGTGATTTTATTCTTTTTTTTTTTTCTTTTATTTTTCCTTTTTCAAATCAAATTAAAACACTTGTCAACATAACTCACAGAGCCTACAAATTTCATTCCAGCCAGCATTTGTCAGGATGTGATAAAACAAACAGTAATCTGCACAAACTCCAATCCCAAGGAAAGGAAACAAGCTGAATTGTTCACAGGAAGCCTAGTGAAGGCTGAATAGCGTTCTAGATACATGGTAGCACTGGTACTTTGGGACACTATTTTTTTTCAAATATTTCAGAATGCATCCTCTACGGGAATTTTAAAGTTATTTTTTATTTTCAAATCATAAGTCCAAATTCCAGCATCATTTAACTAGAGAGTGAAAGGTGGCATGAATTAGCTCTGCAATAATATACTTAGTTCTGTAGCACTTGAGTAAGTTTTAAGCTAAATTTCAACACAGGCCACGCAGGCCAGTTGGGCCTTCATTGTCATTCTTCTAGTCACTGCCTTCCTCACCTTTTTAAGTGTCACAGCATGCTAACAAAACCTCCTGCAAACACTAACAGAACATAACAAACATGCCTGAACTATCTCTTCTAGGGAGTCTGTCAGCTTACTAGTTCTAAATATTTTTTAGGAATTTGTCCCTGTTGTGGATGCCCAGGTGTTGGTTCCAGCTGGCTCAAGCGGCCATAGGGCAGGGCACAGCTGAGCCTTTCACCAGGGGCTGAACCACAACAAGGTTCAACAAGCTGCTTGCAAAGCGAAGCTGTAATTCCGAGGGTGGGAAGGCATGGCTTAATTCTGATGGAAATACAACTGTGGAAGTTGCCGCTGGCAAGACACATGGTTTGCCCACTATACCGCAAAACATTTGAAAAGCTGACATAAAAATGCATGCCTGAGATTGAATTTTTCAGGATTGTTTAGCAATATCATGTTTATCAATAGCAAGGCAAGCCTATTCACAGAGATTGCATTAAAAAAGTAAAGCTTAAGTAAGATTATTCGTGTAGACACACCTTGTACTGCCTGTGCCATGCTGGAAACAGACTGGATGTGGACACCCTTAACTCACATCTTTATGCCAAGTAACTCACTATGATTTCAGAATGGCTAAAGCCTTTATTTATTGAAGTCTTCAAGTGGACTTATCTAATCTAATGACTAAAAAGGAGTAGGACATGTAATTCAGTCTTTTCAAGCACTCTGTCTCACTCCTGTACCTCTGCCATGTAACAACTGATAAAACCGATCACTTTTCTAGAAAATTTTAACACTCACTAATGAGGCCTGTTAGCCAAGAGCTGCTAAATGGGGCTATTAAAATCACCATCATTTTTGAAGATAGCACATCTCTAGTTATAAAAGCATTTCACTGTCCAAAGTGATGAACAGCACACACCACTGCTGAGTTTACAAAGAAATAATAATGTGTCATAAAATACTCTGGTGCGAGGCCTCTTGAGCTCTACTAAGCAGCCTGTGTGCCAGAAGGCAACACTAATTTGCAGCCAAACTTTGCACCCGCTCTCAGCCTTCAGTTCTACATTTCAAACACTGGTAAAAGCCCATGAATAATTTAGTCTAGGAGGTAAATATTATTTAAGTAATGCTGCCTGAGAAGGAAAGAATGCAAGTACATTTCTTACTTGAACTCAAAGTGAGAAAACAAGATGAGAAATCTCTAACATCCTCTTTTTATTACTTAACAGGACTAGCGTGCCTCATGACTGAGTCTTAAAAGACTACCTTTCATTGAAATGGCTCAGCCATTTTCTACTCCAAAAATGGTTCCTACTCTGTAGCCTTCTACTGTACCCCAGAAACAGGGGAATAAAACTTTGACCTTCCTACGAATCACAGAATTTTCTTAGAAACTCTTACATTCATTCAGTACCGGACTTTTCTTTACACACCGCCTTCCAATCACTGACAAGTTTTAAGAAAGATATTTTCTCAACATATGCTGTTCTAAAGTTTAATTAGAAACAATGCTTCCTTAGTATAGAGTACCCAACCTTTACTCTAATATTTTAATCCAAAAGCCAAAAATAATTATGAAACCAACACAAGAGATTAATAAACACAACTGAGTCAGAACAAAACAAAATCTGTTTTGGCTTTATACTATCTTTGAGAATGTCACTTCATTGCCAGGTTCTCCAGTAATGGCTGCTTCAAATTTGTTTCTCACTAAATCCACCAAATTTTAAATGAAATTCTAATCCATTGCATTCAGAAAAGGCAATGGCTATTCAGTTAAACACAAAACAAAGTGGTAGACTTCATTTGGATGTTACCACATGAGACATGCCAGTGGGTGGCAGTAGCCTGAGAAGTTAAACTCCAGCATAGATTCTGAAGGGGGTGTAGAACCCACTGTTGCACTGGAATGCATCAGGCATTTGGTACAGGTCTTAGTTTTATCAAATAGTAACATGCTGTCCAGAAGTGCAAAATCAAAACCACCCAATATATGTTTGTCTTCCATGTTAATATTATTAACAGTTAAAATCTGTATTTAGATTTTTGCAAACAACTAGTTGCTGTATTTGAACACAAAAGGATAACATTAAACTCACACTACCCATTTTAATGCTCATTTCACTTGAAACACAAGAGTTACAATAATCTCAATGATAATTTTCATCCATTTATTAGAACTACCTCCAATGTGTGCACTAAAACACAAAGTGCCTATTACTGCTGCATGAGCAGACATGCTATGTCCACGGTCAAAAGCAGCTGTGAATATTCTGGCATCACAGCCCCGCTATCCTGCTTACAGCAGCAACACAGAGCATGAAAGCAAGTAGCATGACATCTATCAAGCTTGACTGAAGCCTAGATTTTTATAGACATCTGACCACCGATACTGGAGCTTCTGCATATGCTTAAGTCAAGTAATAGATCTCCAAAGCTTCTCCCATGGTATCAGCATTCCCACAGCTTACTGCTATTATCCAAAAATCTATTAAAGTTGGGTACCATGCTGAAAATACTCCCATGGAAGTTTCTGCTAAAAGTATCATACTTCCCTGGTCTCACACTAAATTGGCACAACAAGCTGTAGGATAGATTGATGAACCTGATTTTAAAAGTAATTTTCCTTTTTCCTCTTAGTCCTAAACTGGATCAGCAAACCAGATTCTTCCTATAACAGTATGACTACTAAATCAGGTACAGTAGAAAGAGAAGAAACCCAACTGGAGGTGGCTGCGATAGCAGTGCTGGAGGAGTGGCTCTTTTGGCATAGTACCTAGCACATATACCACAGTCACAAACCTCACAATAGCCCCCCGATTTCTAGTTTGAATGTTGACAGCTGATAAAGTCAGAGCCAACAGTAAAGAGGTGAGGAAGTGAAATACCTTTTTCAAGAAAGCCTAGAAACAAAGTACTCTGCAATCAATATGCGCTATGAAAAGCAATGTGAAAATTTTTCATGTGACAATACAAATCTGAAAGCCTATGACAACTTTTTTTGGTTAAAAAAAGAACAACAAAGGAATCTGATGGCTAATCAGAAACAGCCAAAGATCACTTTACTCCTTCAGATAAGCACAGTCACTTCCAGCTCTTCTTCACTGATGGATACAGGGGCGGAAGGGAAGGGGCAGTAGGGAAGTGGCTGACTCAAGGATGCAAGTACAGGGAGACTTTGAAACATTCTGGGATTATGAAAACTAAATAAAAGAAATTTCTGGAAAAAGGCAGACAGTGATACAAAGTCGTACCTTAAAGACAGTTAAAGGTGAAAAACTGCCCACTTGAGAAATATGTCTGTATTTTTTCTATTGGCCATCAAGTTTGGCAAAGTTACCAGCCTCGTACCAGCAGATTCAGAAACCAAAGACATCAGCACACATAACAGAATTAAAAACAATTAAGAGTATGAAAGAAGACATGGTTACAAAAGAAAACTGAATCTAATTAAGGGCTCACACCTGAGAATCAACTTTGAACTTCATAGAATTCAGAGAAAAAAGGACAAAGAAGTGTAAAGAAACTCTAACACTGCACTAACCATAGAATGTCTGGCAATGTTACCAAGCAAAAAACAAAACAAAACAACCAACCCCCACCCTGGAATTACCCCTCCCCCCCAAAAAAAAAATATCCAGTAACCTGCCTGATAGTTTTTAAAGAACAGTTTTAACAGATAATTTTATTTTATTACAGTAGAAATAATTCCATTATTCCTATTGAAAACTCTGGAGTTTCAATTGCATAACTTAATCATGTTTTGGTCTTAAGTCAGTATAGAGACTGTGCACTCTACAATTTGTTGCTGCAGTCACCGTCTGAACACTGGGAATAGATGCTTATCTAGCAATAGGGGTTTACCTGCCCCCAGATTATGAGCAGAATAGTAATTCGCCATAGAAATAGTGTGGCTTTCAATGACAGTTCATTTTTGTTTTTTCTGCAGCATTATCTTTACTTCAGCTGTCTTCCACATAAGCTTTCCTTCCAGCAAATGTGGAAACATGGTATGGGAATTCTCAGAAGAATTAAAAATAAACGCCTCCGCTACAAGACATCAGAATTTCCTCATCTATTTCAAGCATAGCATACTGAAGGTATCCCAACAGACTAGCAACAAAAGGACAAAGAAAAGCTTTTAGCCTGCCCTTCAACCTTCACTGGGGCACTGTCATTCATCATTCATACAGGTATTCAGGGGGAGAAGGACCCATTAAGGCAAGAATGAAGGTAGCTAAAATCTATTCTGTTGATAATTCAGTAATTCTTTTTGAAATATTTTCATTCTTTTTATTAAGTACTATGTATGTGTCGTGGTTCAGACCAAATAAGAAAAGGACAGTATGCCACCAGCATAAAAATTGTTTGGTTATAGTTTGAGAATTAAAAAACAAAAACATCTCTCCTAATGTACGTCTGTGAAGCTCAGGTTGAATTGAGTAATTCCATAAGAATTTCAGAATGGCGTTTCTTTTGAAAGTGTTTTATCCAATATCTTTGTGAAAAGACACGCCTCAGTCCTCTTCCCCTCCTGCAGTACAGACAAGAAATAATTCTGTTCTTAGGTATCATATATCACGCTTGCAGTATTCAGTATCAGCACTGCAATAAGTAAAAAAAAAAAAAAAGTTGAAGCTAGGTACATTTGCAGCAGAAGTAAAGCAAGCAGAAACAACAGGACTGCTACTAGTAGCCAGATCCAAGATATGCAGCGGGAAGAAGGGTGAGGACAGCAGTTGCTTCACCTTAGTTTAGCACAGCCAGTGGCCCATGTGGTTCAACTTTAACCAGCTTAGGTTAAGCTGGGCTTCCCCCTGCCTGCCCACAGCCCAGGATTCCATGTCAAATCCCCAAGGGCCATCATTCTCTGCCCTAGCAACACTACAGCAGGATGGTCTCCAGCTCTCTGCTGCCCTGCTCTGTGCCATGCTGATTCTTGCAGTGTTCATTTATTAATGTTAAATTTATTCCTCAACCCAACTCATCATCTGTACAGAAGTGGAGGGCAGCGGCAGAATGATGCTTGGATTGATATCCTGTCATTTGGCACCAGATTTTCACCACACTTACTGTAATGTCACGTGAGCAGCCTCAAACACTCGGTGTAACCTCAGCAAATCATCTCTGCTCCTTGATCCCACTTTAACACATACACTTCAATTAAACAGTACTGGTAAAAACTAGCAAAAGCCACACCAAAGAAATATGAAAAAAAAATTTCTAAAATAATCCAACAAAAAACATCTTTCAGCTTTGTAATAATGAAGGGAGTTGTTAAAAGTTCAGAGAGGGCATGTAAAGTGGTATGATAGCCTACGGCAATGTAAGAGGAATGATTCCAGAAGAAAAAGTTCATTACCTCAAAAAAATTGCTCTCAAGAATCAAAGGGCTGGTAACATGGGAATGAAACTAGAAATCCAAATGGGGCTGTCAACTGGTCTGAGGCTAATGGAAAACACAGACCAGAGTCTGTGGTGAACAGGCTAAGGTCCAAGCTCCCTATCTGCAAGCTCCTTCTGGTTCTTTCTCTTCTTGCATAAACTTCCATACAATTATTCATTTTAAGTTTTCACATCATTCAGAAACGGACTACGCTACCTATGTAGTGCAATGAAGGGAGATGGCCCAACTGGCTCTGTTCAAGTGTGAGCACTCGCAGCTTGTGAGTTCCTTGCAACTTTGAAAGATGTGACCTGATGAACCAAATGAAATTAAACAGACTCCAGAAAAGCAGCCTTTATGGCAGACCTGTTAGGCCGGAGTATCCCAGCATAAACAGAATACAACTCAGCTTTCTCCAGTTCTTTCAGTCTCTCTGGTTAGCTTCATTTTGCTGAAAGCAGCCATCATTGCTAACTTGCTTCTGAGAACTAACTATTCCAACTCCTGTCTGACAAGAAGCGTTCTCAACGCAACTTCCAAGAAAGGACTAGAAAGTTCTTACAATTTAGCCATTTGGGATGTATTTTTATATCTTCCAACCTGTCTAAGGATTTCTAGCACCTACATTTAATAAAATTCACAATCACTTCAGCAAGTTTTTGCTAGCCGATGGATCAAGTCTGGACATTTGTATGCAAAAGTAGAGCATGGAGCAGAGAAGTTCTGCCCTGGGAACTGATGACAGTTGTGCATTTCCTCTCACTCCCTAATTTTTGAACAATCTTGACTAGTGCCATTTGGCACCTTTCATACCTAAGCACTTCCTTAACTAGTATGCATCTACTTTTGCAGTTGTAGGCAATAGCAAGCTGCATTTAATTTCCAGGGAAGCATATGGTTTACATGAGCCAGAGGGAAACACCTGCATCTCTCTGGTCTTGGTATGTCCATGGCTGCATATCAGCTCAAAACATAGCTGATGTCAAAGAGACACAGGTGCAGGAAGCTTGCTACAGTGTTCATTTCCACAATATCCTTTTAAAGGGACAGCTTATCCTTTGCTAACTACGCTTAGGAGAGCTGCTAACTGCTCACACTATTTTTTTTTCCCCTAACATATGTTTTAACCAAATGCCACTATAAAATTACAGTTTGAGAAATGCTGCTTGCTATGCCAAGAACCTGACTTATTCCTCTTAAAACTTAGTCTCCAGAACCCATCTGTACTGTGACAGCAAGCAGCAATAGTGCTTGTCCAACCCAGTTTGAAATTTTGCTGATTTATCTCATTCTCTACCATGCTATTCAGTGAAAACCACTGCTCTCACACCAAAAGGACCTTCAGAAGATTTTGCAATACTCTTCTACCGGTTCATTAGTACTTAGTGCAAAATATAATTGAACTGAAATGCACAAATAATTCCATATATCAGGGAATAATTACCAGTGGGATATGTACTAATACTGAAACACAAGCACCCATTTACTAAAGCTGACTTCTCCAAAACTATACAACGTACTGAAGTAGTAATTTCTCACTTTCTCTCATTATCCAAGTATTTCCTTGGGTACTCCTTGCCTTCATTAAGGAACTTTAAGGCTAACATTTCTTTAAACAAAGCTACAAGCCCTACAGCAGCAGGAAGACCATCACAGTCCTACACCAGCTGAACAATCAAGCCCACTAACTCTGGCTCTGGCCAGGGTGGACACCGAGTACCCAGACCGGGTCCCAGTGCAGCAGCAGCCTGTGTTAATAGTAACCTCTAGTTGGCTGGTACCTCACCTACACTGTCTGTAAGCGATACTTGCAACCACAAATGGAGTTGATCATGTTCTCTCAAAGTATGTGCCTCAGGGCAAAATCCTGCTATGTCAGCTCAAGCAAGCAAATAATTGCATGTTCACCTTAAATATCAGAGGACCTGAGAGAAGGCAAGAATATTTAAAACCATCCATGCTGTTTTTTCATTTTCTGCTGCTCCTTTTGACAAAGGTGGTAACAAACTGTATTAGATGCTACTGACTCAAAACATCATCAGTGACAGTCTGTAGAGGAAGGAAGGGGAAGTGAAGAATATAAGGGAAACTTATCCAATGCCAGAAAACAAGTAGGAATAAATATAAAAGTTGGGTAGCAGAGGTGAGGCGAGATAATATGGAAGAAAAAAAATCAACCAACCAACCACCAAACAACCAAAACCTTATACTTCCAACAGCATGGAACAGATATTTGTACTAATGTAATGATCATACTATACCTTTGCAATCACAATCTACCAAAAGGAAGTCACTGTAGGAAGATAATTGAGCAGTTTTAGACACTGTTTCTTTTCTAGAAAGGTTCCCTCTGCAACCATTATATTAGGTACAGCACACAAGATATCACCATGTCACATCTAGTAATTCATAGTTAAACCAAAGAATAAGTACTATTTGAATATCCATGCTGACCGGAAAACTCACCAAGGACTTTATTTCTGTATATAAAGGCACAAATCCAGATGCATACAATCAAAAAGAAATGTAATAGTGATTCCATTTTTAAGATCACTTCAGAAACAGAATTCATACAATGCAACAACTGCACCAGTATTACTTCTTTGAAGTTCATGATTTCTATTTCAGATGCTACTGAAAGCCTCACAGCAAGCTTTCTTACTGGTTACTTTTTAAGGTGTTATGTTCCTTGACTGTTTCCTTTGTAATACTGCACATTTATTGTTGAAGTGAAAAATAGCTTAATTTGAGCCAGCTTCAGAAAGCATCACCATAAAACCTGAAGCTGCAGATCCAGGCATCTGTTAATGAGAAACATCTCTGATAAGTAATTCCACTCACAAATGGCTGGATACATCTTTAATAGCTAAAGCATTTTAAAACATACACAACTATTGAAGATCCTTTGCCAAAGTGGTTTTGGCACACAAATGAAGAGATGGATACTGAGCATACGTCCACTGGACTGGGTCAGACAGAAAGGTCGAGCTGTCTCTGAGCTCTGGCTGACAATACCAGACAGCAGACGCCTTTTTGGCACAGCTATCTCATCCGACTCTGAAGAAAAGCACACCTCTCTCAGAAGGAATACTATCACGCCCTTGTCATTTTCTCTTACCTTAAAGCCACGGAACAGCATGAGTAAATACCTGTTTGAAAAGACAACTTTTTTGAGCAATCTGTTATGTAAAGCTCCATTTTTCACCAGGCTGACCTTTCACTATGTCTAGCTATCTCTATTTCAGAGGGAAAAGTCTCAGCCTCACCTTTCATAACCCTCCTTCACTGGCTTACAATAGTGCAGGCTCACCTTCCAAAATGCTTAAGGAAATGTCCCTTTCCAAAAAAGGCACCACTGAGAAAAAACGTCTTACAGTAAGAACTTACATTGCTTGCACTGTTCATTTTAAAAATCAACACAATGAGAACCATCCCCAGGCACTACCTCGCACAAGGGAGGTACGACTGGTTGATTCAGACTTGTTCACAGTTTCCTGTCCCCATCCTGTTTGTTGGTCCACTGAAACAAACCAGCCAAGTAGCTCTTTCTTCACAGCCTTCCGTTCCAGCTACTCCCTTACTCCCCTTACTGGAGGACTGAAATTTTATACAATTGCTGCAGTCCATCAGCAAGAACCAACCAACCCAACCAATGTCTAACTCTGGAAGAGGCCAGGGAAATCTTTTTCTCCTTTTGTTGGCAAGGGAAAGCAGTTAATCTTCTAATTTTCACTGAGAAGAGCTGAAGAGAATATGCAAGTTGATCAAGTACCCACCACAGTGGGTAAAACAAACTGCCAAGTGACATATAACAGGATCCCTGCAAAGGAATGCAGGGTCATGATACATGCTATCTTCCACAAGGATTTATTTCTTTTAAAAAGTTGTAAAAATCAGGGGATAAAGTAGGTGGTCATGTCACTCTCTTCATCTAACAAGTCTGCACTGATACAGAGCACTGAACAAGACTAACTTCAACAACAACATTGTCAAAATCCACAAAAGCATCGGTAACTGATGGATGGCTGAGCTGTGTGCTTGTACATGGCTACCCACTACTCCTGCACCAGCAGAAGGAGGAGATTCATTTCACTGAAAACTTTACAGGACTGCAGATGAGCTTGTTTGCACTCCATCTATTCACTCCCTTTCAGTCTCTGACCAAACTGGGAGAACACCCTCTAGAGAGCACAATCTCCAGGCTGCATCAGGTTTCTCATCAACACTGACTACTTGGTCAGAGTTTGCCTATGGAGAATGTTTCAGTTACATAATGCTAGAATTTGGCAACAGTCCTAGCATTTAATTAAACAACCATTTTTTGAAGCAAAGCCCACAGTAGGGCTAGACCAAGAGGCACAGAAACCTGACGATGTGCCTCATAACAGGTCTCTCCCTATGGCCCAGTCCTGGCTTCTTGAGCAATTCTGGTCTACCAAGAAAGCAACATTTCAGATAACTGGGTGCCTAAAATCAGGCTGAAGGTGGTGGTCTGCACATTTTCCAAGAACTGTCAAAACCATAGTTGATACTGACTTTAGGCAAATGAAAGACATACAGCCAATATTAGGTCTGGGTCTTTCTAAATTGCTTTCTCCTGTCAGAAGAGGTCCACAGAGTAGCCACACCACCACATTTCCCTAGACACTTACCAGTGTATAGCCCAACAGAAAGATAACACAATAGCAAGCATAACGATCAGAATCTTTAAGGTATTTTTACCTAGAAAGTGACTTTCCCCCATTGTTACAGAGAAAGTCCAGTACCATTGTAACAGTTTAAAGACATCTTACTTTAACATAGAATCCCTAACCCTGCAGCCAGGTCTGGAAAATAATTTTAAAACTGTATTCTAATGATCTAGCATTACAACTTCTAGTTTCAGCCTTTTTTCCCCATGACTGATTTATATCCCTCTGAACACTTGTAGAGGAACCAAGGATGACTCCTCAGAAGTACACACAGAGTAAGCACATCCGCCCACGTAGAACATCTGTTCTACCTCTGGGAGACAAGACCCATTTGTAGTTTCACAGTCCTGAATAAAACAGTCTTAAAGGAAGTCTACCTGGAAGGTAGACTTCCCACTTTCTCTGAGCACTCTAATACCAATTTCCTACAGATGTTCTGGTTTAAATCAGCATTGCTAATCTGGCTGCCTAAATAGGACCTTTTACACAGGTTCTAGTATTCTTTTAATCAAAAATACCATCTTTGATGTACAGCAGTCTTTCTCCCATCTTCAGCTATACACCATTCCATGCTGACAACCCATGGTCAGTTTAGACTCTAGTAACACACTCTTGATCCTTAGCTGCCTTCAAACACCAAGATGCCCACTAAAATTTTTACTGTAATGGTCTCCTCCCTGCACTACTGAGGATTTTGTACCACTGGCTTGATGGGTTATCTACTTTTCCGCTCCACAAAGTTCTTTCACTGCAGTATGTTATAGTTCTTTTGCAGCAGAGGTGTTTCCCATCATTATTCGCAAACTGGGAAAGTTCATCTAGTTCAAAGCCAATAATGAAAATGTTAGTCAGGACAGGTCTGAGGGAACATCTTCATTGTGGTAACTCCCTCTTGAAAATAACTTACTATATTATTCACATCAGTGAGGCTTCTGTTCACTCAAAGACAAGTCTCATTTCAATTCCTTTATTTTTTTTCCCCTAGCAGGATGCTGTAACAGAAAATTTAATTAAATCTATATGGGCAAGCCTAATGCAGTAGATGTCTTACATTTCAACTAGAAACAACCCATTGTTGCCAAAACAGCATCTCTTGTCTGAGTTCACATTTAACTCTCTGCTTGATCTCTCACTTTCAAAAAATGCACAGAATTGAAGAAGATAAAAATTAGGCCAACTACCTGAATCAATTCTTTCCTGCCGAGTACTCCATTTTTCACTTCTCCACTCAAATCACCACCCACCACCTTCTCCCCAATCTGAGAGGCTACCAGAAAACTGCTGCTGTACAGTTTTGTTTTCTTTGCAGTTGTTACCCTATAGTAAAGAGATCTTTGGGTCTCTACAACAGAGGATTAGCACCCCAGGCAGGAAGGGGATTCTGAGAGAGGGCTGAGGGATTTCACTGACAAACTCTTGTATGAATTTAGTTTTTTTAAGCCCTTGAAAGGCTTAAGGCAGACAGGATCTGCACAGGCTGGCCTCACTACTTGCGAAAATTTGGACTACAACAGCAGTAGCACTTGCTCACTCGGAGGCTAATACCACCTTATCCCAGGAGAAGGGTTTGCAAGGACTCTGGTGGTAGGGGAAAAGATGAGGCAACAAAGAGCTACAGTGACCCTGCAGGTAATGGACAATAGAAAACACAATGAACTTTAGAAGATGGACTGTTTTTCTGAAGTAAACATTAAACAAAAAAAAACTTAAGGCAGAGTTTCCTTTCATTAAGGACATAAAACTGACACAGGATAGGTTTTGATATAATTTTTCACTAAAACTCAGCTTGACAAAAAGAGAAGTTTGAAAATATAATCCAGTAGCATCATGTTCAACATAACAACAGCTACTACCACAAGCATTATGAAAACCTTACAGTTTCCTATCTGTGAACTGTCGATCATTAAACAAGCCAATCTAAAAAGAAAAACAAAACCAAAACACAAACACCAAAACCAACACAAAAATGTGTAACACTTCCCACTGAGAATACAAGGTTGGATGAAGACACATAGGGCCAATTTATGAACAAACCCCATAAAAATGAACTTTGACTTGTAAATTAGTCAACAAAGATTTATACTTGCACATGTAAAAATTGAAAGCTAAGCACCCACACCCACAAAACCAAAAACCTCCCCAACAACAAAAAAAAGCCCACACAAACAAACCAATAACAGCAATAATATCTGCCACTAAAAAAAATTTAAATGTTACGCAAGTCAAGCTTCTTGCTTTAAGTCTAACCCATGTTTTCAAGAATACCTGATGTTAGTAAACAAACACTATAGTGCTTCAAATGTATGAAAGCTTTGATATTCGGCCATGAGAACCCATGAAATTGAGCAGTTTGCAAACAAATTACCTTACAGGGAAGACGCAAACTTGGACCGTCTTTACAAGCACATTCCACATTCAAACAAAAATTTACAGGCATTAGAAACCTTTTAAAAGTTTCTCTGCTGCACACAATAGCTACAGTGTGGTATTGTAAGTTGTTCTCGTACCAAAACTGAATTTCTACAGCACACAGTAGCAAACACGACATTTCAAATTTAATCCTATATGACATATCAGATTTTAAATTCTTGCTTGTGTAGTCATTTTAACTCTGAAGGGAGACACTTTTGAAAAAATAGAGGCTGAAATTCTTTGCAAAACTCCAACTATCTACAGGCTGTTAAAATTAGATAAGATCGCGATGATTTCAAAACAAAAGGACACCTTAAAAGTTTGTACGTATTGTGCAATTTGTGCTATCAGAATTAGTAACAGCCGATTATTTTTCTCCATCTATTTGTAACAAATAATAACTGTATTTTCTGGGTAATGGTTATGACTAGACCAGTAATTTCCATTCTAGCTAAGCAAGAGGCAATGGGAACCCTGATGGCCTCAAACAAACACCTATTTCTGTACAACCACAGTTTAGATGAGGCTTCTGGAATGGGTTTCCACCAAGGACTGCTATCAACCTGCTACGTGTGGAGTTGAGAGAAGTACTGCGGCAGGCAGGCAAGACAGAGCACAGCTGAATTAAAACAGTGGAACGTATTTGCTTATCAAAACCTTATACCACTTAGGGCCAGAAAGGTAGAGGTGCTGGATCTCATCTCAATCTCCTTTCATCAAAATACTATGTAACTGCCTGTGTACTAGTAAGTGATATGCATTGCTTGGGTACCTCACAATTTAACTATTTTTTTCAACTATTACTTACATTTGAGACAGAATTTTTAAAGAAATGTTGAAAATTCTAAGTATGATCTGACTTCTTAATGGCTTACAGTACATGCTCAATGTCAGGCATTCCCCACATGGCTTCCAAACTAATTCAGAAGAAGTCACAATGGTTCTTCGCATTCCATTGTCAATTTTTATTTTTAACAATCTATATGCTTATGACTCTTTCATGCCAAAGATTCCAATGGTTTCATTGAAGGATGGAAATTTTATCCAGGCTTTTCTAAGCCATAACTGGATTATTTATATTTATTGTGAGAATTAGTATTACAAACACTTCACAGTTTATGTGTCCTTTAGCTTCTCCGAAAAACTAATCACATTACAAGCTACCACCCAAGGACAACTGCGTAGAAGTGAAAACTGTTGCAATGAAATGTACTAACAAGAAAATGTACTAAAAATGTACTAGAGCTCTCTGTCATATTTTTAAATACTGGGATCCATACAGTTACCTTTATCACCATCCTAACCTTCAGGCAACACCATATTAAAAAAGAGGGGCAACCGTGATTATCAGTAAGTACTGGATGTGTGGTCAATTGGGTAAACAAACAAGTCCCTGGAATAATAACAACTTATTATCAGGGCTTAACATAGACTGCTGTTAGTTCTAGTAAAGGTCTTAAACAGGCTAGACAGACTGCTTAAGCTTCTGGGTCCTGTGCCTGCTACAAATAACAGAATGAACAATCATCAGAAACAGAAAATTCATGATAAAAAAAAAATCCTCAACACATGAACCCTTTAACAGAAGGGAGAAGTAAGCAGAAAACAAAAAGAATGCACACGATTTCCTGTTAAAAACAAGTAAAATATTTACCTTGATTTTCTCATAGCAGGAAGTCTTAATTCCTGCTTGGAAAAACTTCTGAAGACCCAGTCACACTAGGATATCAGCACATTGTTATATCTACTCATGCTGTCATTTTCCATATGTTTCTTAACTATTTTTGATTTGCATATAAAGTGAGAGCCACCTTTTACTACTATGTTTTTGGAACTTATCTTGACAATTCCCATAGTGGCTCTTAATAGAACTTTTTAATTTTTCAGTGAATCAATCGATACTGGTAAATCATCCAGACACTTTAGCTTTAAATAAAGATCTGACATTTAACTTAGAAGTAACTGAATTGCTTCTGTATTTCCAGAATCACATGATCAACAGTACTCCTAAAATGCAACTAACACGTGTAGATGAAAAACTCCTTGGGCCTAAGTTTCCTCTACTTACACTTCCACAGAACAAGTTTCCTTGATGTGGGTTTCCCTCAGTTTGAATCACCTATTACAGCTGTTTGCTAATTTGAGATGGGGAGGACCAGGGCACGTGGAACCGTGTTTCCAGGTGTCAG
The DNA here is from genome assembly GCA_013398155.1 of Pedionomus torquatus. Classification (NCBI taxonomy): domain Eukaryota; kingdom Metazoa; phylum Chordata; class Aves; order Charadriiformes; family Pedionomidae; genus Pedionomus; species Pedionomus torquatus. The sequence continues at coordinate 67,127 of VZRU01017273.1, forward strand.
TTGCTACTTTTAACCCAGAGTGTTAACACAGACTCCCCAGCGTGGGAAGCAGAGCCATGTTGTCAAGCCTGGAGGTATCTAACATCCAGCTGCCAGGAGCTTTTACTGCCAGTATACACAAAACATGAATAGGCCAGTAACAAGAACACTCTTTGGAGAAGGGTAGCAGATGCTTCAGTGAAGTACATAAGGTAAAAGAAGAATGCTAAGCTCTCTAATAAGAGCATAACACACGAGAGAGCAACAATTTTCATTAGGTCTAAAGAGAAACATGACCTACAAAATGTCACAAAAAATTAACCCTTTACTACCAGATATCTATCTGTTTAGATAGGAGCGTCCCACCTTGTGATAGGAAAGAACCTCAGTCCTGTATGAGTCTTATAGTGGAGAAAATGCTCACCATACAAAAAAACCCCACCAGTATTCAGAGAAAGCAAGCCTGAACAGGATTAGATAATTACAAACAGAGACATGCAAATTATGCAGCTTTTGAGTCAGAGCTGTTATTAAGCTCCAAAATCTGTTTTTAGCCTGATTCAGCCAATAATCACAGATACTAAATGTGTCCATTTGCGTGTCTTCTATCTTTAGCAAGGAAGAAACATAGACCCCAAAATCCTACTCTTCTTAAACCCCTGGAATGGCTTCAAGTCCATAAAGGAATTCTGCACAATATATTCTAAATTCATAGGCCAGATCAACTCTAGAAACTTCTGCTGCAGAAGCAGTGTCCGTTAACAACGGCATTTCTTCCCATGCAAAGCTTCTACACAGATGAGAATCTCAGTTTAGACAATTATACCAGCACTAAATGGATTCTTCAATGGTGCTTTAGCTGATCTGAGGAAACCATCATAGCCTACATTTGAAAATACCCTTTTCCCAGATTAAGCCAAATTAAAACTAAAAGGGCTTATACCTATACCTGGCTGCTAGATTAGATCTGACTACATGTTCACCTTTGGTTTTAAAGGTAGTTTCACTGTTCTGAAGTACAGACTTCCAGAAGAACAAGCGTACTTTCTGAATGCAAACAGAGTCTTAGACTTGCAGAGTCACTCTCAGTGAAAACTGTCCCAGTTGGACCCATCAAGTCCAAGCTGGGGCTTGGAGCTACAGCAGTCCCATGTGATACGAGCAAAGTATTGGAGGAAAAAACTATTTCAGGGTAAGATGAACTCAAGCATTAATACGCTTCAAAGCTTTTACTGTAAAAATGTTTTATAAAACCCATCCCTTATTGAGAGCTATTGAAAACAGATGAACAATAAAAATGCTTATGCAGGAAAAATAAAAAGCTTGGAAAGAGGCAGCTTTATTTCTTAGGGTCCATAAATCCAATAGTTAGAGATGTACTATACATATGACAAAACTGAATTTCCAGAACCCTAGAAGGGTCCTTTATTTTTCAATGCAAATTCACAGAGCTTCAATTAATTTGCTCGCTATGAAAGGAGTAGTTCACACAACCAGGTTAATACATTGTCACACAAGGCTGCACTTTTGGAGTAGAGCTAGAAAAGCAGCATACAGCAAGAAAAAAACAGACTGACTCATCCTCTCTAATGAAATTTTTCATATTGCTGCTGCTCTGAGGCTCAACCACAAGGTGTCAGAAACAAACATTTTCAGATAACTGTAGTGATACATGATCACAATTTGCAGAACTTAATTTTTAAACAGAAAAAGACAAATGCAGCTTCTCACTTCTACTGACTGCTGTAATCAGTAGAATTTTAATATTTCAAATAAGGAGCAGTGAAGACCTATCAAGAAAAGCACTGCCACCTGTCTCTCACTCCTGCTTCAGGTATCAGTCATACCTCTTCAGGTATTAGTCATACCTCGATAAATAAATTATATACAAAAAAAAAAAAAAGTCTAGCTTACGGGTTCTGTGAAATAACTCTTCATGTCACCCCATTAAAACCTGTCTTTCTTTGGGATTCCCTAAGGGTTACTGTGGATGAGGGGACACCAGGCTACAGGGATCTCGTCTCAGCCAGTATATGTATTTCAGGCTCTCTGCAAAGATACTTCCAGGAACATCTTTAGAGAGAGCAATCTTGCCCATACAGCCCTTTTCTTCCAGTTCCTACATCTGCCACCTGTTGATAACTGCCAATAAGATTTTAATTAAAATCATGAGTCATTGAACACACAGAGTCACTACACGAACCCTGAGATCTCAGTCTTGAGAGATGAGCATCACCTGTACAGTCAATACACAACATTTCTTAGGTTAAGTGCAAAGAATTAGTACTATATTCCATGACAGAAACATAACAGCACAGCATGCAGAGTCTCTCCCTGGTGGAGACCCAGACAGAAAAGTAGTGCTCTGGAGGACAAACACTCAGACACCTGCACGCTACCCACAGCAACACACTCTCACAGATCAAGTACATATTTTGGATTAGCAGAAGGGACACCAATGAATTAGAAGGAATTAATCACCACTTGAGGTTAGTAGCAAACAAAAGTAAAGATGTTCAAGTCTAAATAGCATTTTAACATCACATAGGTGCAAAAACATTTTAATGTAAAAGTGGTACTTTGCTATAAATGAGGCATAAAGTACTTTGCAACACTTTATTTCATTGTCATTAAACATTCAAAGCACCACCAACTCTAGACTGTTTACTATGGCCAAATGCCCAGATTTAACTTTTATATATTTATTTTTCTCCTGTAACTATTTACCCTAAAGATTGGATAGTTTAGGCTCCAAGGAAACAGAAAGCAAAAGATGCAAATCAATTGGTCTTGAGGTGGGGCTTGCAAAGCCAGCAGGTTGTTTATCTTTATAGCAACATAGGTGAAGTTTTGACAAGACTGGAGATTCCCAACAGCAGAGGCAGTACAGAATCATCCAGCATTTCACATCAATTTCCTCACACTTAAACAGACTCTCTGTCCTCAGCATCCTCCACTACCATCTTCAACTCTAACTAGCAAGAGGAAATCAAGACTATTTATACTCCTAAGTGAAAGTGGGGGAAAAAGTCCTGCCTACAAATTTGCCTGTAGCTCTAGTACCTACTTGAGAACTCACCTACAGTCAAGAGATTTTGGCAGAGACAGGGAGAGGTTTCTCCCTCTTCTACTTGATAATCAGGCTCTGAACCTCTGGCTTCATTTCCCCCTCTGCTTTTCTGCAACGAAGGAGCCTTGATCCAGTTCTATCACTAGATTTATGAGAAATGTGCAACAGAGACCCAGTGGGCAGCAAGGCGCAGTTCTGTCACTCCTAAATTTTCCTTTGCTTCAGAGGAGTTTGCTGGCTGCCATAATTTAGTTGGCCTTTCTTATTTCCTGTGGCTCTCACAGACAATAAACAGAAATATTCCAGACATTACTTTTTGTCTGGATCCCAAGAAGCATTTTCAAAACAACACAAGCACTTGCAGTGCCCACTCTCCCACACTTCTCACAGCAGAAGAGTGCACATTCCTCTGAGGAGACAAGGGAAGAACAGTTTCTTAGCCACTTCACGATTTGCTCAAAAGAGATTAGGAGCTGTAAGGGAAAGTTTCTCACGATGTTAAACACTTCTGGACGGTCTGAACTACATCAGTACAGAAGAAAAACACTACCTGAGCTGCAGAGAGTCAAGCAGCAGTTGCAGCCAGCCAACCACCTCCACGTGGGAACACACCTAAAGTTTAATTTACTTTGAAAACAGACATCGAATGATGAGGAACTTTTGTCAAACTTTACAAGAGGGCAGCAGTCAATTGGATTAACAGTGAATCCATGGATCAGAGACAAACAGTGATATTTGTCTCCCAGAATACAGTAAAGTGAATCCAGACCCCATCTTAGACTGGTGTTTGCTTTCAGCTGCAGAGAGAGGGTTGAAGAGCAGCTGCAGAGCAGCTCTTGGAGGAAAAATACCAAATCTGACCCAAAATCACAAATTTAAATCCCTTTGGCATCCCTCCAGGATGGATTCCTTACCTGTTCTGTTTTCAACTTCATTCAATTAATCAGAGCCCTACCTGGAAAAATGAGAACATCTTTCTTAATTAATCTTTACCATTCCAGCACTGCTGCAGAGCTTTGTAGGAGTTCACACAGGAAGATGGCACCAGAAGAAATTGAAATAGAGAGCTTTTTTAAAAAAAATTTTTGAAAGCCTTTGTGTCACTTACCAAAATGGTGTTCTCTAATCATAAATCCATTACACTTCAGAATAAATCTTTGTGTAAGTGGCAAAGCAACTACACAACATAAGATAGCAAGAATTCTTTTACTGCTCACAGCTGATGCGGTCTCTTCAGAGTTTTCTTATGTCTACTATAAAGAGTCAGTCTTCAAGAAAAAAATCAAACCGATGATACTCTTCTCAACTTAGTTAGAAAGTACTGAAGGACTGCCTGGAATTACAGATCCTTGAGGTGTCTTGTACTAAGACCAAACAGGGAAGATATATTAAGCTACTCTCTTTCCCAATAGATAAAAGGAACTGAAGAGTTGAAAGTCAGTCCTTCAGTAAATGGAAGAGTGCAAAAAGTTTAAACTCACAAAAGTTATGACTGCACAACTCCACTTCATAGGAGTTACTTTGCCACTGCTCAGATGTAATGGTCCCGTCTCCTCCTCCACCCCAGAACAGAGTACCTGGAGAACACCCAGCTTATTGCATACGGTGTCTAATCTGCTCTCCACCAGAAGAGCAGCAAACTAGGAATCAGTTACATCACTAAATGAATTTTAATTTTCTACTTTCCAAAGGGTGTAGCTCTGATAAAAAAAAAAAACAAAACAGGTATGTCGCATTTCACTGGGTCAATTCAATGCACTACATTAATACATATTAACACAAAGCACTGTTTGTATATATTGAATACATTCAAATACAAATCGCATTCTGTTTTTAATTAGGACACTTCTAAACCTTTTAATACTGAGGAAGGGGGTGTGTGGATATAAACTTGTTTGAAAAAAAAGCAGACAACACTGGTGAAAAGAAGAACACATACATAAAACCCATCAGAGCTGAAGATGTATGCATCTGTTGAAGAGCACAGATTTTGCCCCATTTTCTTCACTTCTCAGTCTCGCATAAAAACGTCAGAGGGCATATCTTTTCCTCTCCTTCTCTGCTGAAGCTACAAAAACCTTATGGTAAACTGTTTACGAAAAATGCAATTAGTTTGCAGCAGAGCAGGTTTCTGGTCTGCTGGCAAATAGAATTACCAGGACTCAGTTGACGCATTACAGAAGACAGCCAGAATTTAATGATTTTCCCATGTAACTTACGTTGATTAGACAGTCTCAAGGAAAGTGCAGTCCTCAATACATTTAATTCTCACATCACTTGTGCTAGGTTGTTTGTATTGGGGTTTTTTTTCAGGCACAACTTAGTGTGTTTGACTGTCCCTATCAGAATACTGAATTTTAATGAAAAAAAAAACCCTAATAATAACAATGCAGTTCCATTACTCACATGAAGTATTTGAGAAATAAGCCATCCATTTTAGATCACAAAAGTCAACGCTGATCACAGCATACAGAAAATCATATTCTTGGACTTAGCTCTTCAAAGCCATTTTATTAGACCCAAATTGAAAAGTACTTTGAAGATTCTTACTGGAATTCCGGGGCTTAAAATTTTAGAAATTCCATTAACTTGGCACATATATTAGTAAGAAATGAAGGCCATAAGCAAGTTGTGAATGTAAATTGTGTTTTTTAAATACACTATACTGTGGAACTAAAAGGTCAGAATACCAACAATGCTGCATACTGTGAATACACCAACTCCTTCATTATATACACATCATATACACTACTGACCTTATAGAATTTGAAATTTTTAGGCTAGTTTCCTCAAGAATTTTGCTGTTCAGGTATTTCAATACTCATCATACAGCTCTGCAGAAGTCAAAAGCATATTACATGTGTTGCCATCCTGGTACCACTAACACAGGAGTTCAGCTGTCTGGCAGACAAAATCAAAACCTACATGCAAGAAATAGCATGTCAAGGTTGTCTTTTTTGAGGTGGTCGGTGATGCTTGGTTATTTTGTTGTTGTTTTTTATTTTTCATGGCTCAGTCATGAAAGGTTATTTTTTTTAACACAGCTCTTATTTTTAAAAACATCCATTTTAAAAAGGCAGTAGCTCTTGTTCCAAAGACTATAGGCTCAGCCATACCATGAAATTAGGTCCCTTTCTCAAAATTGAGGCAAACTCAATTTTGATATTGCTGTAAAAACAAGCAGAGAACACTTCACAGTTCACTAATCTTCGACATTTTTCTGTCATCCAAACGTATACATAATTAAACCCAGGAACATCTGTATTCACTAGAGGATTCACTAGTGAAACCAGTTGATCTGCTATCTATAAGACATTCATTCAAAGGACACTTTTATTAATTTAAGAGAAGTTTTTACTGGGTACCTGCTAAATATCTTGTATGGTCTAGGAAAGGTTTTTCTTCTACATACACACACACTTCCACTGCAACTCTGCCTCTTTGTGCTTCCAGCTGAAGAACTCAAGAGTCTAGAATACACAGCTGAGATTACACTGAATTTTTTTCTGAAACTTTTTATTGTCTACAGCAAAGAAAAAGTTTGACACAGAAATCCTCACATTGGAACAGCATATCTGTTACAATGCAATAAATGCAGGGAAGGGGTAATCTTTATCTTCAAATCAACTTAAGGGCACTGACCATTTGTGAAGTGGGGAAGAGGAGGCGGAACAGTTATGTTAGCCTGTGTTCTGACACCAACGAAAGGGCAGTCCCCAGCTCTCTTCCAACCCTACTTGATTTCAGTAGCAATAATCTGTATTGGCAACTCGCAACCACACCTATGAAATAGCAGCAGTCCTTGCTCAGAAGAAAAGATTTTTTTCATTGGACATTACAGAAACTCACACAAATTAAATTCCACCCGGGTGAAGTGTAGCACCTGCAAGAAGCATGAAGAAGAAACTATGCACACTTTTTCCCTCCTGTGGAAAAGTAAAGCTCTAGAGATATGGAAGAAACTGCAGAGGGCTTAATGGACAGCTGGAAAAAGCTGAATGGAAAGGTATCAAAGAGCAGCATTGCACGATTATCCTACAGTTTCTGCAGAGTGTGTTACATCAAAACAGATTAGGCATCTATGAAAACCCTGAGAATTCTTCACATTTGCCCTTGAGCTCTCACATAGCTCATCCTGCACCTCCAACACTGCTAAAGGGTATGAACAGAAAGACCCAAAGCAGATTTGTCACGTAAAACTGAAAATAAAACACAACACACTTAACTGCGGTCATGCTGCCTATTAGCCAAGGAATTGTGTGAAAAACTGAGGAATTCTATGGACACCTCCCTCCTGCCCCTTCCTTACCTAGGTACCTAAAACAGGCTTCTGCAGTGGCCATCTAGGACTACAGGGCTAGATTACTATGTACAAATAGGTGAGTTTGATCTATCGTATTGATTACAGAGAGGTTTTGTACTGGACCATGTTTGTTATTTCTGGAGAATATTACCTACTGGAAGATTTTACTATGTGAGGTAAAAAGCACACCTTGTACAAAACAGCTGCTTTCAAGTACAAGCAAGGAGACTGGAGGGCTTTCCTCACAAGGCTGCCCCAACAACCAAGTGCCACTGCTTTCAGCCCTCTGTAAATATAAGATTTGTTCAACTAACAAAGGAAAACTTACAAGAATGAGTTCTGCTGATAATACAGGGATTTCATCCACACTCCACTTTCTACCCATAAGACAGCATCTACAGGGTTAAACCAAGCTTGTGTGAGGATTCCTCTTCTCTCAAGTGCATAGTTAGAGACCTGGCCTTGGCTTGAAAATACCTCTTAAATTTTCAGAATCCTTCACAATTTGTCTTACATTTCCTCAAAACCATGGACGGCTAGCATGGGAAACAAGGCAGTTATCAGTATGACTTAGATCACAAAATGACCAGACTCCGTGTCCTGCCTACCACATTCCTTTCAGCCAAGCGTCGATACCTCAATTAGGAAGAAAACTGAGGAAAACACGGGTAGGATTAATTGGTGCTTAAAAGGCACAAACAGACAAACCACACAACCACTAACAGCCAGCTCTGTTTGGTGAAAGGCTCCTGTGTCTGACTAGACTTGTTCTGGTTTAGATTCTAATCCTGTGAAAGCCAAACTTCACTTTCTAGGAATGTTTTTGCTCATGTAGGGACTTAATGAAGAAACCCTACACTTCAGCGAAGGACACAGCTGGGGGAAGGGCAAGAGGAGATCTTATTTGCAGAAGGGCATGAATTTATTTTCTATAGAAAATGAGGCCTGGCAAAATGAAAGCAGGAAACCCAGAAAGGAACTAGTCTGCAATACTCGCTTGTGTCCAACTTCTACTGCCAACATTTCTTCCTGTGCTCAAAAATGGTAAGCGATAAGGCGGTTCAATTCCACTTTGTTACCTGACCCACAACTAGAGTAATATGTACCATTCTGAGGATGCTGAGCAGTTATTCCAGTTCAACTCTCCAAGACAGAAAAACAGCTAGATATATCACGTTCTTTCATGGTGAGAAGCAAATCATATCATTAACAAAGCCCTAAATCAAAACACAATATTTTAGTCAATAAATTCTTGGACAACCAAACAGAAACTAACCCTTCCCCTTAAAATTCCCATGCTACCTCTTGATATACTGTAAGCCCATTAACAGTTGGGCAATTGCTCATATCTGAGAAAAGCTCCCTCACACACAGCCTCTTGAAACCAGAGTCAAAGCAGAAAAAAATTAGTAATTGTTTGAGGGAGAGGAAGTCTCATATTCACCTTTGTTCCAGAAGTTCCTGGCAAGAGAAATAAATACGCACAAGCATTCATGTTTCTCCATTAAAGACAACCACACAGTGTAACAAAAGGTACACCCACAGAGGAATAAAAAGCTGTAATTTCCCAAGAGACATGAAGACATAAGCAAAATATTCTGCTCATGCCTAACAAGTGCCAAAGAAAACTTCACACTGGACTATGCTGTACAGTCTATACATACAAATGGAAAGAAAAACTGTTTTTAAAAAGTCACCCCTAAAGTCTTTTATGTTTGAATGTTGCAATCCAGGCACTGTGGACATAGCTCTGATCCCAGTCCCTTTCATAGATCTGATTATGTCACAGGGTATTTAACACTCCATCTTTCTATAAAGTTACCCTTTGTGCCACACAGAACAAGTGTTCAAGGAACAGATAACATTAAAAAGTTAATTAACCTAAAGGTAGCTTTTCAGTACTAAAACAAAAACATGAATTCCATTGCCAGGTAGAGGAAGATGTAGTAATACCTGAAACACCTTGTATTGTACATGGCTTTAGTTTTAAATAGAAGATTCTAAACTAAGAAGGATTTACTAGCACTTTAAAGTATTAAAAATTACCCATGTCATGTGGTAATAATTGTTTTTTGTTTTCAGAAGGAAATTTAAGACAATCGTATTTCATTCATGAAAAATAAGCTGTTTCTTCTGAACCTGAATATTAACCTGCCCCTTGCACCATAATTTAAATGGAGGATTTAAATATTTTTTGATCTAATTCTAGAATATACGGGGAAAAAAGCAAGAATGTGGATTACTGTCAAGTATTTTTACCACTCATAACTACATGAAGTTGGAAACTGCAGAAATCATTTCCTATTGTGATTAATAAAAATGATTTCTTCATTAATTAAAACAACAATCTTCATTTTCTAGGAAAGCAAAAGAAATGTGCTTCTGGACTAGCTGTTCCTCCTGAAACAAACAAAACTCCACTGAAGAAGCTTTTCATAAAAGCACAGACCATTTATGCTGCCAGAAACAGCAACAGAAAGAACAGAGCCAGATTCTACCACCACAACTCTTAAGAGGATTCCTCTATTTTATCTGTTCTCTGCCAAGAGAAAGCATAGTCATTGAGAATGAGTGAGTTTCGTTATACAGTGGAAATGAAGACTTTTTTTTAACCTTAATAATGTAAGGTAAAAATAAATTACAGCTTAAAAACGGCAAACCAGCTGTAGACACGTTTACAGTGAACTGTTTGGAGATACTCAACTACTGTAAGACAGCCTTAACACTTGCCAGATCTTGCTACAGTTGAACAGAATTGCTTCTGAACGCCTAGCAGTACCTTTTGTAAACACAAGTAACAAGTAAGAGTACAGCAGGATCAACTTAGGGAACATTTAAACAAACTGTTCAGACACAAATCCATGAGACCCGATAGGATGCACTTCTGAGGGTTGAGTGATCTAGCCAATGCCATGGCAAGGTGACTCTCAATTACCTTAGAAAGGTCGTAGCAATTAGGAGAGGTTCTTGGAAACCGGAGGAAACCAAAAATCACCCCTTCAAGAAAAATCTCCAAGAAGGGGAGAAAGGACAACCTCAGAAGCCACAGGCTGGTCAACCTCACCTCAATCCAGGAAAGGTGACAGCTTCCTGGAAAACACTTCCAAGCCGAGACAGTGATCAGGAATCATTAGTGTGAATTCGTAGAGGGAAATCATGCCTGACCAACCTGACAGATACTGATAATAAAAGGACTGGTTCAGTGGATGAGACGAATACAGCATATGTGGTTTATTCTAATTTCAGTAGGACTTTCCAGCTCTGTTTCCCATAGCACCTTCATAGACAAACTGATGAAGTACAGACAAGGTAAAACGGACAGGAAGACAAACTGAAAGCTGACTAACCTATTGGGCTCAAAGTATTGTGATCAGGAGCATGAAGTGCAGCTGGAGCCCTGTCACTAGTGGTGACTTAGATGATGGGACAAAATGCACCCTCAACAGTTCACAGATGATATATAACTGGGAGGAGTGGCTAATACACCAAAGAGTTGTTACCATTCAGATGGACCTCTGTGGATGACAAATGTGCCAACAAGAGCCTCAAGAAGTTAGTTCGATAAAAGGAAATGCAGAGTCCTGCCCCTGGGGAGGTATAACCAGCTAGGAGTTCCAGTGGACATCCAGTGGAACATGAGCCAGGAGTGTCCCTGCAGCAAAGAAGGCCACCTGTATCCCAGCCCGCATCACTGGCAGGAAGCACTGCTAGAAGACTGAAAGAGATGATCCTTCCCCTCTACTTACCACCCCTCTAGGCTACATCTGGAGTGCTGGGCCCAGTTTCATGCTTCTTAGTACGAGAGACATGAACACAATGGAGAATCTCCAGCAAAGACCTACAAATATGATGAAGTGATTGCGGTACCTGATACGCAAGGAGAAACCTAGAGAGTCAGGACAGCTTATTCTGGTGAAGAAAGTACTCAGGGGGAATCTTGGCAATATGTAAAAATACCTGAATAGGAGAAAGAGAGGAGTAAAGAAGACACAGCCAGACTCTTCTCAGTGACAGCCAGTAAACAGACAGGAGGGAATAGGCACAAACTGACATGTAAGCACTTCCATTTAAACATAATAACAGGTGACTGAGCACTGGAACAGGCCGCCCAGGGATGTTGTAACTTTTTCATCTTTGGAAGTGCTCAAAAATCTGACTGCACATGGTTCTGGTCATCCTGTTTTGAGCAGCGGGTTGAATTAGAGATCTTCAGAGATGTCACTTCCGATCTGTGAGTTTGTATACTTCGGGCTCTAAAGCAGACACAGAGATACGGCCAGGAGTTGTTTGGAAAATGTAATGCAGTTTTACTGCCTGCACGGATCTCCACTGGCAGTCTAGTATTCCAGAACAACAAAGGAATTCCTCAGCAAGAGGCTCTGCAGTTAAGAGCACCTATGCTCCAAAATGCTGATAGAAACAGATGAGGACCTTCAAGCTTGTTGGCCACAAAAGAGTACAATCAAACATGAACTCAAGGAGAAAGGTCAGCTACTAGATCTTCTTGACATAAAAGAGCATATTGTTAGTTTCAACTTAATGCTAGCATGGCTAACTGGAATTGAAATCCTTCTGCTCTGAGGCTTTTATTTATATCTCTTTTAGTAAATCCTGAAGTTCCAAAAATTCTAAAAGCATGAGTCGCAGTAGTATAATATCAACAATTTTCACCACATATTTCAGCAATAGCTTATTGTTTCCATCATCTTAGTTTAAAAAAAAAAAAAGTTATGTTGATATCAGAAGCAACTTCCTTATAAACTGTCAGAGAAAAGGCAAATGGAATACAGAGAATATAAATATGTTTTACTAGGTACTACAGAAAAGATCATCTGTTCAGTACTTCTGTTGGTGACCAGCTGTTGCCTTTTGTCTTGCACTCCAGTGGTGAGCTAGATTAAGCACTACCATCACTGCACCAGTGACAAAACAACAGCATTTCATGATAAGAGCTCATGAGCACTGCAAGAAACTCTCTATGTTCTATTCATCAGTTCCAGCAACAGCTTTACTGTCTCAAGGATAGGGTTTAAATGAAATACTAGTTATTTAAGTAATTATCAAACAATTTAAGAGGAAAAAACAAACCTCCCAAGTTTCTTTATTCCATGCTGTCATACTTACACAGAAAGAGCACTGTAGGCAATTTGGCAACAAAGTGGTATCAGAGCCTTAAATAGATGCCCTGCTTCTCCACAATGCATGCAAATCAGAAAGCAATAAAAGCCTGAGCTCATCATGAACTGACAAGATTACATGTGTAATGTGACAACTAGACTTGATCCAAATTCTCTTCTCATTGTCAAACAAGGCAGTGTAACTCTTCAACAAAAGGGGTTCTTCCTAGTTAGCTATCGTTGATATTATGCCAGTGCTTCTGGCTTCTCCTTTTTATTGTAATTTAAAAAAAAAAAAAAAAAAAAAGAAAGTCTGACTTCATAACTGCTTCTTTTAGAATATCACCTGCAAATTTCATTACTGTTTTTAGAGGAACAAAAAAGGAAATTGAGGAAAATATTTTTAAAATAGGTTCACTGAAAAGAGTATCAGAACACCTTCCTCTGAGTTAATATGCTGTTTGAAAAGATTTCAGTATAGTATTGCTGCAGCTATTACACATATTTATACACAAATCCTCAAGAAAGAGTCACATGATTTAAGATGTTGATATGACAGATTTATGTATTGTAGACAGGAATTTCCCAATTCAAAACATGGGCATGAAAAAGAGCTTCCTTTTTCTCTCTTTACTCCAGGAAGGGTCTTTGCAAGAGTTAACTAGCACAGCCTGCCTGGAATACAGAGCTCCAGGTTAAGTACTGCACTACCACGCACACTACTACAGCAAGGATATGATGGCAGCATGTCAGACTACATGACTGCTCAGCTCAAGAGCGTCACTGTGACACCTATTTCTGAATGCAAGTTGCTGTATGTCATGCGTTTTCACACCTTGGTTCTGAAAACAGATGCGCTAGAACAGACCTTTCATGCTGAGCAAAGATCTACTGAAGTTGCAGCAATAACTAATATTCCCACTGCTGAATGAGGTGGGTGCTCTGGTGATGGAGGATACCGAGAAGGTGGAGTTACTGAATGCCTTCTTTACTGCTCAGAATCCTAGACCCTGGAGGTAAGAGGAAAAAGCCTGGAAAACTGAAAACTTTCCCTTGGTTGAGGAGAATCAGCTTAGAGAGCATTTAGGCAAACTTAACACCCACAAATTCATGGACATTAGTCAGGGAGAGCAGGAGAAGTGCCTAAGGACTAGAGGAAAGCCAATGTCACTCCAGTCTTCAAAAAGGACACAAAGGAGGACCTGGGAAACTACAGGCCAGTTAGCCTCATCTCCATCCCTAGCAAGGTGATGTAACATCTCATCCTGGATGTCGTCTCCAAGCATGTGGAGGAAAATGTGGTCAACATGAACTCACTAAGGGGAAATTATGCTTGACCAATCCGATAGCCTTCTATGATGGCATGACTGGTTGGGTAGATAAGGGGAAAGCAGGGGATATTGTCTACCTCAGCTTTAGCAGGGCTTTTGACACCGTTTTCCATAACATCCTCATAGGTAAGCTTAGGAAGAAGTGTGGGCTAGATGAATGAACAGTGAGGTGGGATTGAGAAGTGGCAGAGCTCAGAGGGTTGTGATCAGGAGCACACAGTCCAGTTGGAGGCCCATAACTAGTGGTATTCCCTAGGGGTCAGTACTGGGCCCATTTGTTCAACATACTCATCAGTGACCTGCATAAAGGGGCAGAGAGTACCCCCAGCAAGTTCACTGATGCCACAAGTTCACTGATGCCACAAAACCAAGAGGAGCAGCTGACACACTAGAAGACTTTGCCACCATTCAGCGAGACCTGGACAGGCTGGAGCGTTGGGCAGAGAAGAACCTAATGAAATTCAGCAAGAGCAAGATTCCTCTCTGAAAAAGCCAATGCGTATAAATGAAATCCAGGGTTGCATTTTCAGCAAACAGTGCTGTTGAGCACAGGGAGAATAAAGATTCCCAGTGCTATGCAGATGCCTACAGTAATTACCCAGTTCAAATAGATATAGACACTTATGTTAAACATATATTTGCATAAACAGTCTTACAACAAGGGTTTCAAATTGGTGGGGTGGGGGAAATGCATATAGGAAAAAAGAGAAAGAAAAATCACCCAGCAATGTCTTTCTCGGATTTACTTTTTAAGGTAGAGGTCACAAAAGTGTGTAGGGTGAAGAGATTTACTTTGCCAAGAAACTACTTCTGTTGAGTTTTGATACCGGCACAGAGTTGGAATCTTTTCCTTAAATATCTGCTCAAATACAGCCAACTCAAACCTTTTCTTTAAGGCAGTACTTCAAACTGTGCTTATTTGAGGCTTTCCTACAGTTTGATCTAACACAATCATAACAACACTTCTTCATCTCTGTATGAAACATATATGAGAGCACTTCTCTGATCAGCACAGTTTAATCCTGTTTCTTTTTGCTTTAGAACTTCTTGGAGTAAAGACCCTTACTTTGGTCAATGCATAGACCTTATTAATTTCTTAAGAATGGTCCCTGCTGAAATCTCCTTGTATGGAGCTATCTACAGATATAGACACCACAGTGGCAAGCATGTAAGAGGTGTGACCCAGGATAACAAAGACTTCTTTAATGACCTACAGCACAACATCAAGATGATAGCACCTCCTCTATGCTTCACATCCTGCAAGGAGTTCCCAATTAGAACTGTCCTTAATGGGATGTCTATGCTACATGAGCACACAGGTAGACATGTAATTAAGTGAGGGGTATGATCAGAGAGATCCAATAGCTTTTCTCCCCTGAGGTCTGCTACAATGCAGATGCTACAATGCTCAACTTAAATACTACTTGAGTACAAGAGTCCTGTAGCGTGTCTATCCAGTCACAACTTGTTGATCCATACTCCCAGGAAATGTTGCATGTTTCTTTTCTATATGAGTAAGGAACAGGTTCTATCAACAACCTATCACCCATGTTTTAAGTTTTGAAACGTTTTGCTCCTTAATGAAATAGTTGCCCTAGTTTAGCAAAGCGCATGTCCTGTGTTAAAGAATACAGGCATAGCTGACTACAAAACAAAGAGCAGAAATAAACCACTTGTGCATTTCAGCCTTCAAATGTCATCCACTGCCTTCTGCCAATCACTCTCCTAACACAAACAAGACCCATAAAGAAGCAAACCAATTCCTAGTTAGGAATTGTTCACAGAAGCGAAGAATCCCAAAGTAACCAAAGGATTGAAAATGCCAGAAATCAAAGTTCTCTGAGGAGATTTTTGTAGTAGCAATTCAGACTTAAAATCAAGTAGACAATTCTGATTATATGGTAATGTTTTTCCACAGGTATTGATACAGTATTGGCTTCATCTTGGATTGTAGGAAGTCTAGTTTGGTAGAAGGACTTTCTCTGAAGAAAACAACAACACAGTTTCAGTTTAGGAAAGTTACCAAAGCAATCTCATTTCCTTCCCCACCCACAGGGAGTGAGTAAAAGACAGACTAGGATGTGCAAATCCTCAACTCCTACTACCTTAGCCCAGTGGGCTCTGCTGGGAGCTTTCCATGTCGTGCATCACCAGCACCAAGGTTTATTCAAATCTCTGACTGGCACACAGTTAACTTTAGTTTAAAAAAAAAAAAAAAAAAAAAAAAAATTACAATGTCACAACATTTTCTTGGAAATTTTCTAACNGAGAGTACAGTTAGTTATTTTATTATTCTTTTGTTAATAGATACAAGCTAAGAGACCATACCTTCTGCCAGAAGCATTTTATGAAACAAGTAACATTTTATGAAATAATGCGCATGAGCCACTAAGTTACCTTCTAGAAAGCTACAGATAACATCAGCATCTTTTTAAGTCTAAATACCCCACAAATCTGTTACTTTGTGTGTATATACACACACACCCCTGTGTACACACACAGAGGCAGTTCATTTTTGTTTTGAGAAAGAAAATACCATACCATGAGAAACAGAAAGCAGCACAGCAGCTCAGCTAAGTGCAGCATCCAACCCTCCTTCTGCCCCACCACACAATTTGAACAAGAAGAAGCAACAAAAGCACTGAAATTAAATTTACTTTTTGGAGACAAACGGTAAACGCACACACACAAAAAATCCTTTTGCACCGCTCAGTTGAAATTTACATTTTATAAAAAAAAGAATATAATAAAGCAGCATTTATGAAGGTTACTTTTGGTTAGCAGCAGTTCGTCACTGTCTGTGCAAATTCACTTTTAAAATACACATCACTTGAAGGACTGACATTTTGAAAGCTGCTGCTTTTCCTGCCTGAATCTGTCTGTTCAGTGGCAAGCCTCAACTCCCTGAATGCAGCAGAGTGAAATCTACCTACACGTAAAATGCAAGAACCAACCCTGGCCAAGCACCAGAAAGCAGAACGCGATCACAGGAGTAGAACACAAAAAGTGCTTTTGAGCAGCACCATAATATTTACAATAGCCCTATGGAGGGTGTTAAGGTTCAACTGCAGCTATTACGCACTAGGGATGTGTATGAGAGATGACTAGACAAAGCAGGACAAAAAGACTTGTCCCAGAAAAGCAAGGTACATGGTCTCAACAGATCACACCTGGGAAAGGATCAGAACAGTAAGCAAGATGCCGGTAAAAGCTCTATGCTAAATTTCATGTTTATCACACCAGGTACTAATGTGTAAATGCAATTTGGACATCAAAAGAAAGTGAGAATGAATTACACAGTCTAGGAGCCATTTAGCACCTAATCTGAAGAGACTCTTCACTTGATTCTGGGAATCTCATGGAGCAAGGGAAAAAACAAACAAAAAAACAGAAAACAGAATCAAAAATTGACAAAGATGTGCACAGAGAAGATACCTTGCAATGGGGGAAGAGGGTGCCATAATTCAATAATTAAAAAAATAATTTACCGTCTTTTCCATTCCCAGTATCCTACAAAGCTCCAGATTTTAACAACCAGTATACACCACTGATGAACTGATTAGATTCTTTCAACAAAACAGCTTACCCATCAGTAATAACATTTCTCTAGTGCAAGACCACCCTGTTAATATTGCTTTTCAGACCTGTCATAAACACTGCATGTGAAGTTCATCTATCAACACTTTGCAGGGAAACAAATCTTTACGTATGCAAAAGTCTATAGATCCTGAATAGCAGAACTTTTGGATTTAAAAGGTTTTGACACATAACGTCTGATCTTGCCATCACTGATTTAGCGGAGATCTAATCAAAGGCAGCACTCACAGGGAGTTCAAGAACACAAGTATGAAATCTTAGGACTGTAAAGTAGACCTTAACTGTTATCCCTGCTGCAGGGAGGGATTTAAGAGAGCAGCCTGCTCCAAAATGAACGCAGACTGATCCATTTCACCACAGTGCTACATGCTGGCAATCTCCAGAAAGCTTTAGCCACCATACAGCTGCTCACACATCACCATAATTAAAGCCACCTTCAGGAATCATGTTGCCTGTGTTTTGTGACAACTATACTGCATGACATAGGCATGTTTCTGCACTGGCACTTACACTAGCAGGACACTGGGATCTACACAGACATGGGACCTCCCTTTAAGCGGTTTGTGAATAAAAAATGCCACAAATAAATTTTGGAGAAGGAATGTTTTCACAACCAAAACGGAGTTAAAGTCATGACCAAAGAGTTTTTATTTACCACTTAAATCTTCCCAGATTAAGTATTCAGATTTAAAAAATAAAAATTAGTTTTTCAGCAAGGCTTGTGATTCTGGAATAATATTGATTTCCCTATCTAAGGTGTCATTTCATCTATTTCACCCTTGTCATCCTCTGTTCCCCAGGTTCTTGTGTTGTATCAAGTCTTTCATCATACATTTTAGCTGATCAACCAGAGCTGCTGCACCCTGTCACCAACTCTCTCTAGATCCGCTTATGGAAGGAGAAGGGACAGGAGATACCCAAGGGAAGTTTTATCAACAGCTGCAGCAATCTGGAAAGTTGACTCTTTAAAGAGACAGCTGTGACAGTTGACTCTTGAATGAAATAGGTTGCTCAGAGAGGTGGTAGAGTCTCTGTCTCTGGACATTTTCAAAACCCGCCTGGACAAGTTCCTGTGCAACCTGCTCTAGGTAGACCTGCTGTGGCAGGGGGTTGGACTAGATGATCTTCAGAGGTCCCTTCCAACTCCATATCATTCTGCGATTCTGTGAATCATGCCTTCATAAAGATGGAACACTGGCATTGTCAAAACGTTGTATCACTATTTAGCTGCTCAAATTTGACTGGTTCTCAGGTCTCACAATTTAATGAGGTCACTTAGAAAGAAGACATGTCAGAAAGTTATGGTTATTTTGCACCTCCATGCCACAGTTTCCATTCATATGTAAGAGCACAGATTGCTCTGCTGGTTCACATCACAAAGCCAATTTCCTTATAAAACAAAAGGCTGCAATTTTCAAGTCCCACCTTTGGGGATGCAAAATTGCCTCAGATGGTAAGAGGGATGGTGTTCAGTCACCTCTTTCCAGAGAAAGAAGGGAGCTGTCGGCTGTTCCCAACTCCAACAGCAGGCTCTGTAGCCAGCCCCTGCCCAGCTTTGTGCCCAGCACACATAAGGCTGTGCACAGAACTGTTACAGAAACTGTGTGCAACAAGATATGAACAGCAACTGCCTGGGTGTCTAATCAATTTGGCAATAGTTAAAGGGTGATATACTTCAATTTATCCCCCTCATCTGTGGTGATGAATCGTGTCTTATTTGGTCAGCTGCAATTCTCTTCAGCAATACATTTTGCAAAGGTCCTTGAGCAAAAAGCCTGATTTTTGATAGCCTCTACAACAGGCTGCTCCTTCTTTCATCAGACATGATGGAAGCAATCAAGCAAAGAATTAAATCAGAAGGAAAGGGGAATGATTTATCCCCTAAAGCAAGAAAGTGAAGGACAACAGTATGCACTCTTGCTAAGGTAACCCATGATACATTTCCACTGCACACATGCAAGCCTTACAAGAACTGCCTCACGATCACATGGATTTCTTACTTTAGTGATTAGCTTCAATTGTGCTATTAGACATGACTGCTAGAACACATTCAGAAAGACTACCTGCAAGCTTTAACAATTCAGTCAGGACCCACTACACGCTGTAAGACTGAAATTTCAAGCTCTGTATTTTTCTACGTAAACAAGCTTTCAGAAAGCCTCTCCCTTATAGAAACTTTTTTAAACGGCAAATGAAAACTAGGAAAATAAAACCATACTTAATGATTTATTTTTTTTAAAAAAGGTAAACTATAGTAAACAAAATTTGGTACATTAGCATTTTTTCTTTTTTCTTTTTTAAATGAGCATTGTGTTCATATCCCATCTGCATGACATGACTTTTAGAGAAGTAATTTTATTCACATTTAAGCTTCATTCAGAGCAAGTTTTAGCTTGTCTTAAAAAGTAAAATTTATGGAGAACAGATGTACTCAAAGGTCCCAGGAATTATTCATACTGTCCCGATCATCTTAACATGACAGTTGTAGCTTCCAATAAAATTCTATTCAATAAAGCCTTGAACATGCTTGTGTGAGTAGTCACAACAAACACTTAGGACAGCTGCCTAAGATTATTACAGACAGAGGGTATATGTGAATTTTGAAAAATTGTTTAGTACTGACAAGTGTGGCAATGTTACAATCCACACAAAACAATTTCCTACTAATAAAGGTTATCTAGTGTTTCACAAGTGGCACCTTGAGCAGGAGTTACCCTTTGCCTGAATTGCTTCTCTTCTCAAAGGATAACTCCTGATACCCCACAGTTTCAGAACAGATGGGAAGGCTGCATGGAAAACAACAGCCATTTTAAAAATCATTTGCAGTTGTCTTTCCGAAATCACACCTAACATACTAGGAAACAGCAAATATGAAAGTGGTATTAAAGAAGCTAAGCTAAACAAAGACAATTTTTTCCATCCCTATAGCAGCACATTAACCTACATAGTGCACTATGCTGAAATTTCTGTCCCACATACCTAACCACAGATGCCACTCTGTGAACTTCAACACAGAAATTCAGGCCGCTCTTTGAGCACAGAGCAATTGCCCGCTTCCTCAGACCGCCACCCCTCTACCCAGGATCAGTCTCATCCTGTTAAAAAGCAACTTTTTACGGCAATTGATCGTCAAAGGCACCAAAAGGACCAGTAGTCTCAGATTCAGATTTGTTCTTCTCAGCATCGCTCAGAAAGCAAGCAGCAAATAAGAGCTTCTCTAAGTTCCAATGTTAATTGCTGATGCACAGAAGGTACTGGGAAACCCTAGAAGGGCACTAATAGCACATATGACAAGTTACCTAAATTGAAAGATCAAAGTTTTGACCATGAGATTTGAAGATTATTTTTATTTTATTGTCTTTCTACTCTATTTTATTTTTTAACCAGTATTCTACCTATTTCTCAATCCACATCTGTACTGCAGAGATCAATTTTGCCATGTGAAGTCTGCATTGCCAGGATCCAACCTCCACTCTGGATGGAGGAAAGAAGTGAAATAATTAAGAATATCCTAGTTGTGCCAGTCCTCCTCTTCCTTACAGTACCTATCAGGTAGTCCTGTAACAGCAAAGCTCTTCACTGAGGGCTGCAGAAGACACTATCCATCAAATTCCGCCACCAAAATTATACATTAGTTGAAGCAAGCATTCATCTGAGCTCACAGGAGAGCTCAGGGATGCAGCCGTGCTTTCCTATCAGCATGGAAAATGCCCCTCAGCAACTTGATTTTTGGAAATGACCACATCTCCAACCCCTTCATCTCTGGGGACAGACTAGGATTTCTCCTTTCAGGAGGAATCCAAAGTGGCTTTGATCGCAGCTTCTGGGCTCATCCCATCTATGCACAAGTTACTTTAATGATGATATCAATTGTGCAAAACCCCACAGCAGTGAGAATACCTATAGCATAAAACCTCTGACTTCTTCAACTCTTCCAAAAGCAGAGCTCATTTGGCAATAAATGAAAGGAACTGCAGAATCCATTTGAGAAGTGGTATTTTTCCCCTTTGTGTTTCATAATCTTCGTGTACAATTTGGATGCAAGAGAGATCTAGTCCTTGGCAGTTGCTTTCTGGACTCCCAGAAAACCGAGGAGACCATAGGACCATCTCCCTTGCTCCACCCACAAACCCTCAACAACAACAACAACAAAAGATGGGAAGGGGGAATGTAATGGATCACTTACAGATACCCAGTACTAACGAGGGGAAGACATATATCTCGTATAATTGCCTAAATACTATGAGGGCAACATGTATACAAGACAGATAAAAGTTAAAGAACGCTTAAAACTAGCTGGCAAGAAAACAAACTTTCTGTACTTGCTGTTGGCTTGCCTGCCACCAGCTGACTGCTCCAGCAGTCCTTCACACCAGCAGCAAAGCAGCTCAACTTCATCCCTGATGCAACTCCAGCGAGACTAATAGGTTTCCACGGGAATGAATCAGGCCCTATATCTTGAAAACCAAACCCGCTAAAGTTTCACTGAAGTGAAATTGCAGGAGTACAATCTCTGGATAACAGCTGGAGAACATTAACTCTCCCCCCTCTTTCCTGGGGTTATTTTTTTTTTCTGTTCAGACAGGAAGCAGTCATATACCATACTGCATAATATAAGGATCCTGGGATATAAAGACAAGTAGAAAAGGATTACAAAGAGCGCTCTAAGAGTTTTTAAGCGAAGTTACGCTGCCGTAACTCCAGAGCTGCCTCCACGTTTTAAGCCACGCCGCTCATGAGCTGAGATAGCGGTTACCTCCCACCCGTTAAAAAAAACCCCAACGTAATTAAGGGTAGTTTAAGGGTCTCCGCGCAGCGGGTTGTGTCCTGGTTCCCAGCGGGGGCTGTTCATGTCCCCCCGTCAGGGCGCCTCTCGCCCGGGCAACCTCCCCCCGGCTCCGTCCGACCTCTCGGCGCCGCCGCCGCCACTCACCCTCGCTGCCGTACTGCTTGCCATTGTTCGCGCCCATCCTGCCGGCTTCATGCTCGCCGCCGCCTCCCCACGCCGCCGCGCAGCATCTCTACCGCGGGGCGCCGAGCGGCCGCGGGTGCCGGGAACGCAACTGGGGTGTGGCGGTGGAGAAGCGGGGGGGAAGGGATGGGGGAGAACCCACGGAATTTATTTTCAGGACGACATGTCCGAAGAAGCCCTGCGATTTCCTCCCCTTCTTCTCGGGTGGCCGACACCCTCCCTTCTTCCCACCGTCGAAAGAAAAAAAATAAAAATAAAACCGGCGATGTGTCGGGGCGCCGTCCCCGCCCCGGTTTCCAGCCGGGGTGCGGGGTGTCAGGGGAGAGGAGGCGGCCTCAGTTATAATCCACGGGCGGGACAGC
>VZRU01017279.1:12593-54871 GCA_013398155.1 Pedionomus torquatus
CTTCACAAGTGCAGACTTTGGCCTCTTGAGAGACCTACTTGGCAGTATAACATGGAAAAAAGCACTGGAGGAGAGAGGGGGTCAAGGAAGCTGGTTAGTCTTCAAAGATCACTTCCTCTGAACTCAGGAGACACGCGTCACAAGAAAGAAGTCAGGCAATAAAATTAGGAAGTCTGCATGTGTGAACAAGGTGCTCTTAGACAATCTCAAAAATCAAAAGTAGGCCTACAGAATATGGAAGCAAGGACAGGTAGACTGGGTGGAATGCAGAGAAACTGTCCCAGTGACCAGGATCCAGATTAGACGAGCTAATGCCCAGGCAGAATTAAAGCTGGCCAGGGATATCTAGGATAACAAGAGAAACTTCTGTAAGTATGTCTGGGATAAAGGCAAAATTAGGCAAGATGTGGGCCTCCTCTGGAAGGAAAAGCCTGATTATCCAGGATATAGAGAAGGCTGAGGTGCTAAATGGCTTCTTCACCTCAGTCTGCATGAGCAAGGGCTCTAACCAGACAGCTCGAGTTGCAGAAGACGAAAACAAAGGCTGTGAGAATGACAAACTGCCCACTATAGGAGAAGATCAGGTTTGAAACCCCCCATGGGACATGATGAAATCCATCTGTGGGTCCTGAGGGAGCTAGCAGATGAAGTCGCTAAGACACTTTCCATTATATTTGAAAAGTNGCTGTTAACATGTTGGTAACTAAGGGGAGAGCAACAGATGCTGGACTTACACAAAGTGTTTGACACTGTTACACATGACATCCTGGTCTCTAAATTGGATAGGTATGGATTTGATAGATGGACCACTTGGTGGATAAAGAATTGGCTGGATGACACCCCTCAAAGAGATTTAGTCAACAGCTCAAAGTCCAAGTGGAAACTAGTCATGAATGGTATTCCTCAGGGGCCAGTACTGGGACCTGTGTTATTTAACATCTTTGTTGGAGACATGGACATTGAGTGCACTCTCAGCAAGTGCTTATGACATCAAGCCTAGTGGCATTGTCAACACACTGAAGAGAGGTGATACGATCCAGAGGGACCTGGACAGGCTTGAGAGGTGTATGCAAAACCTTATGAAGTTCAGCCAGGCCAAGTGCAAGGTCCTTGCACCTGGGTCAGGGCAATCCCAAGCACAAATATATACTGCTTGGAGAATGGCTGGAGAACAGCCCTGAGGAGAAGGACTTGGGGGTGCTGGTGGATGAGAAGCTCAACGTGAGCTGGCAATGTGCCTTTATAGCCCAGAAAGCCAATTGTATCCTGGGCTGCATGAAGAAGTATGGCCAGCAGGTCAAGGGAGGTGATTCTACCTCTCTACTCTGCTCTGGTGAGACCCCACCTGGAGCAATGGACTCCACAACTCTGGAGTGCTCAACACAAGAAGGACATGGACCTGTTGGAACAGGTCCAGAAGAGTGCCAGGAAGATGATCATAAGACTGCGGAACTTCTCTTGTGAAGACGGGCTGAGACAGTTGCAATTGTTCAGAGTGGAGAAGAAAGGGCTCTGTGAGACTTTGGAGCAGATTTCCAGTACCTAAAGGGGTCCTAAAGGACCAATGGGGAGGGACTCTTTATGGTGGAGTGTAGCAATAGGATGAAGGGTAATGGTTTTAAATGAAAGAAGGGAGATTCAGGTTAGATATTAGGAAGAAATTCTTTACTGTGAGGGTAGTGAGGCACTGGAACAGGTTGCCCAGGGAAGTTGTGGATGCCCCTTCCCTGGAAGTGTTGAGCCATCTGATCTAGTGAAAGATGTCTATGCCCATGGCAGGAGGGGTTGGAACTAGATGATTTTAAATCACTCTTCTATGATTTTGATTCTGTCTGGTTTGAATGTGAAAATGTGAGTGAATGATGTAAGAATGGCTAAGTGCAATTTTCTTGGCTTGAGGCAGAAAACTTACCAGCTAATAAATATTGGACTTTTTTAGTGATTTCTTCAGGCATCAGACTGCTTAGTATCTATTGTATTTATTTTTGATCTGTTCACGATCTCAAATTACACAGTATTTCTTTTGTTCTTGTGCATTTTTAACAAATGTGCTTCTTGCTTGAAGCTAAGCAGTCTGTGCACTATGACAGTTCTTTCATTGCTCTATGCAATTTTTCAGATTGTCTTGCAAAGGTCAAGAGTCACATCATGTTAAAGATAGTGGTGTTTTGAGAAAAAACATAATGTTAAAGATAGTGGTGTTTTTTGAGAAAACCAGCTTCATTCTTTTCCTAGTAAG
Source organism: Pedionomus torquatus (assembly GCA_013398155.1). Taxonomy (NCBI): domain Eukaryota; kingdom Metazoa; phylum Chordata; class Aves; order Charadriiformes; family Pedionomidae; genus Pedionomus; species Pedionomus torquatus. The sequence goes on from VZRU01017279.1 coordinate 14,833, forward strand.
ACTATTTTTACAAAAACAGTCTCCCAAGTACCAGGCCTATTGTTGAAATTTTTTGGCCTGATATCTTTTCACTATTATCTGTAAAACTTGAAAATGAACAAGTTATTAGACAATTAGTGTATAAACCATCATTTTAATGCTACTTATATTCACCGTGATTCTTCATCAGATTACTACTGACACCTTTGGTTGTAATACTCTAATTATTTGAACTAAAATATAGAGGATATCACAGATTTATGAGTAGAAAAGCAGAAGATAGGTTGCTTTTATATTTGCATCTAGAGTTGTTTTTCTTGGAATTTTGGACCATTTTAAATTGTCCAAAATTCAAGACAGAATTTGATATATCTGAGAAGATTCGAGAAAAAGTCATGAGAGTGAGAAAATAAGCTCAGAGACTCCAGGAAAGATTTAGTTTATTAAAGAGAAAAGGAAGGGTTTATGATTTACAGGCATGTGAGAAGAAATAGACATTTGCTAATAAATATGTGAGAAGTAGAGACTGAATTTATAAAAGAAGACTCAAAGTTGGGAAATTGAAATAAGAGAAATTGGAATTTGATGTGAAGAATCTCACCAATGGAAATAAAATACTGGAACAACACAGTAGGGGGTACAATGCATTTTCTATTCAGTTTGTTTGAGAATGAGGTTTTTTGGTGTTTTTTAATTCAAGCAAGAACTTATGTTCATGGTCATGTAGGAGGTTGGAGCATAGTGGTACTTCTTATATCGATCCTTCTGCCCTTCTACTCTAAAATGTCTCATGAATAAAACCACTACTCCACTCCTGAGGGATAAGATTTAATACACCATTATGTTCTGAATTTTTTGCTATAATCCTGCCTACTTAGTGCTAAATTTTAAAGGGCTGATATTGATAGCACTTTCAAAAGTACATTTCCACATAGAATGATATAAAGAATAAAGAAAAGAGACTATAATCTGGGCTGTGAGAGGACAGGATGTATTTTACTGAGCTGTATAATCTTTTTTTGCTGCTTAATTAGAAAGTCTGTGTCAGCAGATTGAGAGCATAGAGTACTAACTGTATGAACCCAAGAGAACTTATATCATTATTAAATGAAAGGATCAGTTTTTTCAACACCTTTATTATCATCACCTCTGAGTTATGATAAAGGAATAAGCACAGAATTTCAGTGTGCAGGAACAATCTTTCTTAAAACTGTCTAGCTCATGTGTGTGGAGCAGTGGAAACAGTGGGCAATGTACTGTCTTTTAGGTAACTTTTTGGCTTGACTCATGGGTCCTGTGTGAGAGGTAGAGGCTGCTTCCAATCAGAATTTTCTCTCTGTGACCTCCCCCAGTGATAGAAAATTGCTGAACCCACAACATCCTTCTCACTGATTGGGAATTCTGGTCCCTGGGTTGAGTTCTGTGGCAAAACCATTCTACTTTAGGATCTGGTATCTTTGTATAACACAAAGTCAGGATTAGTAAAATATATTAGTTTATTCATAGCTGTTCTGTTGTGACAAGAAAAATCTGACCATCTGGGCTTCCTGACTTTCCTGTGGTAAGGTTTTGAAAGAGCAAGGGGTGAAGAATGGGGAGATATCTCAAGAACTTTTCACATAGGTAGGGTAAAGATTCAATTCTACATTGTAATGATAAGGTGTGCAAACTGCCCTTTATCTCCATCTGGAAAAGATGACTTTGTTGGAAAAGAGTTTGAAGGTGTGGAAAGGCTTTGCTTGTTTCAGATTTATTAATTGCTTGCATTTGTACTACTGCTTAAATTTTGTTTGCTGAATTTGTTGAAGTGATTGGAAGTAATTGAATTTATTATTTAAAACAGTCCAGTAAAATAGGTATTTTCTGTGTTTTGTTTTGTATTTTCCTTGTGTTATTACTCTGCCAAGAAATTCCTGTACTTATTTAAGGGCTATTAGTAGTGGAAACCAAATTTTCAGAAGAACTTACTTGAAATTAATACTCTTTCTGTGGAAGTCAATGACAAAGACAGAATTGATTTATTTGGGAGCAACTGGGGTGATACTTCTAGTCATCCCAATTAAGTTTGTAATTGGGAAACACTGGGACATGTAAAATTGGTGCTTACAAAATACCTGGTACTCTTCATGGCCTGTTTTTGAAAGCTAGTATTTACTGCATCTGAAAAAACACAGGCATGCATTCACAGTTGAAAATGAATGCAAGAGGTCACATCTAACTTGCCTAATTAGTTATTTAAGTGTAATTTTTGTGCAAACAAAGATTTATTGAACACTTAAGCATTCAGAGTCATTAACTCGGGGCAAAGTATGAATATTTTAGGATTCTTGTCTGTCTGTGCACATCTTTAACTTCTGGATGAAAGTTTTATATAGTTCCTTCTAGTGCAAGAGAAGTACCAAAAGGAGAGCAAGGTAGGATTCATCTTGAAGTGAAATAATATATAACTTCGTACATAACGATGCATTTTTGCTTTTTATTATAAATATGGATTATCTGATTTTGCATTGTAAAAGTAGCAATTGTTTTGCCTTTGACCTTGTCATAGACATTTTTTGTAGTTATAGAGAAAATGAATTCTTTATCTATAATGCCTTATTTTTTTGACACTTCTTTAGGAAAATAGCTCTACAAACTGCAATGGTCACAGCATTCATCCCTCACGAGTTTTCAGAGAAATCAAGGATTAGTTTGGTCATTGTGATACAAATTTTTAAGGCCAAACACAGAGAATAGCATGTTGTTTTGTCCCTATAAATTTTCCCTTTTAGAGAAGAAAACTATCATCTTCTTTCTTGCATTGAAGGAAGATTTTCTGTTGAATTTAGAATTGCAATTCCAGGAATTATGATCAATAATCTACAAGGTAGATTTTCTGGCAACATTGTCATGACATTTGAAAGAGATTATCATTAACCTCTAGGATCACAGAAGCTGCAGAATAGCTTTTCTTGCCTACATTAAGGTCTGCTTTGCTCATTCTAAGCATCATCAAGGATTAGGAAAACCTGTTATTCCTTGAGCTTTTCTGCTCAACCTGGGATTGTTCGAAAAGGCAACTTGGCTGAAAAGACAATAAAACAGAAGTAAATTTTCTCATGTTTCTAATAATAAAACTTAAATTTATCTTAGTTATGATTCTGGAGGAGTATATCTTCATAACATCATAAAATAACTAGCTACTGAAATGCATATAGAATATTTTCTCCATCTATTTTCTAAATTAGAATTTGTCTATAAACTGTTCTTTGTACAATATCAACTCAACTGCATAATGATACAAAGCAGAGAAAATAATTCTTGTTTCTTGCATGTACTGGAGAAAATGGTAATTTGACTGACAGTAGGAATAACATTGGGATTTTTGAGATTTTTCCAGGTGCAAACATACTGTCTTCCAAAGTGACCAATGTACGATATATACTCATTTGCAAAAGTATCAACTGTACTTTATTATTGCCTGTTTTATTATTGAACAAGAGAGAAAACATCTGCAAATAATTCTCACACCAAATCGCCAATCTACACTATCTTTCCCAGTCTGAAGTGTCTTTTGTATTGATTATTTCATGTCTGATTCCACAGGAATAAGCTTTTACCGTAGCTGTGAGAAACATTAAAAACAGTGTGTTTTCCTATTCTGCTTTGAGTGAATTTGATGGTATTTATCTTTTTCTGAGGACACATACAAACCTAGAGGGAGATTTTATTATTTGCTCAGAGGATGAGAATCCCAGCTTCATAGCAATTTAATCCAAATGTGATTTTTGATTAGTGTGCTCTTTCTGGTGGGCCATGGTTTTGGAAATGAGTTGGAGCTGTTCTGAGAAGTGATTAAGAAAATACTTGCATTTTGAGCTTGATGTAGAAAGTCCCTCTGGAGCAATCAGAGACTGTGAGACCAAATGTTTTATTCACTGACTCTAAGTGGCCAGCTTCTCCAGCTGCATCCCAGCTTTGCCCTCCAGGGCCACTGTGGCAGCCAGACTTCCTTTCCAAAACATGAAGGCCATGACTAGTTAGCTCTCTGGAGACATCTGCTCTAAGCAACTATTGACTTTGTCTGAGGGCAGAGCCTGTACTGTACTGTCTGTAACATGGATGGATCCTTCCCATGAACTGCAGTTCTAGCAGGTAAAGAAGAGCTTAAGGAAAATGGTCAGCATTTTCCATTATCAGAAAGAAAAATAGGAGACCAGCCTTAAAACTTAACACTCTTTTAGATACTAGGTAGAAATTCTGAGTTGTTTCTATTAGTGGTCTAACTTTAATCGTAACTACATACACAGTTTTTAAATTACTTATTTTTCTCCTCAGAAGTTCCCTTAGGCACACTGTTGTATACTTCCCTTTATTTGGAAATACCATTGGTTCTCAAGGGTCTCACATCACTTGTGGAGGACTTTCAACCTGATATCCTGGAACTGTTTTGATGAGACCCCAACAATTAAACAGTCAAGAATGAAATATTTTTTTCTTGCCTCAATCACTTATCTTTTTGTGATCAGAATCAGGTATAGGACACAAAAACTGATTTCTCTCAGCTGAAATAACCTTTTAGAAACTTTCTTGAAACAGCCTTCTGGAAAGATACTGAAGCCTTGAAAGTTAAATGCAGGAATTTGAATCTGATCTTGAAGAGGAAAAATTGGGGAAATTTTTCCATATACTTTTTTTTCTGTGTGCTTTGTGGCTGAAATATCTGTCAACTATACTTCACAGTGCAATGTACCAAGTCACAGGGGCCTCTAATGACGGAAGAACTTTTTACTGGCCTTTTATGACAACATTTTTCATAGTTAGTTAAAAGTACTTACTTCATTTTGGGAATGTTTTGGGGTTCATAGACTTGTCTTATATTCATAGTGTAAATTCCACTATAATCACATTTCCTCCCTATGTCTGTTTTGGGCTGTTTGGCACCTGCTAAAGCTCTGTCTCCTGGCTTTCAAATTTTCTTTTAAAAGCTTCCAGTTTTATTCAAAGGTGGCTTTATACTTGCAAAAGATGTTAAATTTAGAGCTTGGAGAACACTTAAGGGAATAAGCATGGGGCATTTTTAAGGAAATCATCTATACTTCAGCAGTATGAGTAAAAGGGCTAGATAATTAATTTGTTTCTAAGATTTCACCCTTAATTATGAAAAGAATTGTAGGAATCCTTTTTTTGGTTCTGCTCTTGGGCTGTGGGGGTGTAATATCACATGGACTGTTATTTCTTAGCACGACTTTCCAAAATCAGCCTGAAATACTTTATATAAGTTTCACTCTAAATGAAAAGCTTAACATAGTTCCTTTGGTAAGTGAATAGAGAGACTCACTCTCACAGCTTTCTTCTATATTTCTTTAGTTCTCCAAGAAAAGCAATAACCAGTACGTAAGTACATCTACAAAGCACTGAAGGGAGAAACATCTCCATGTTTTTACCCCTGAATTTTAAGTGGAAAATAAAGAAGATTTAATTACTTGCTCTAAAGGAATCAGAGAACACAATGCTGGGTTTTTCTGCCAGAGCCTCTTTTCTTCCTTCAGTATTTTCACTTCATGTCAAGTCTTGCTCCCATCATGCATCTTAGATACCTTTGTGAGGCACAACTTAACTGGAGTGCTAGTCGGTTAGGAGTATTTTTGACAAAATGTATTTTCATGGGACTGTATCAAGCGTGATTAAACTTTCAGAAAGAAAGTTCGGTTTGCTGGATGTAGTTTCATATCAAAATAACAAAAAAGAGGCAAAGGTACTTACTTAATACACTATTGTGCTAGTTTTTTTCTGGCATAGAGTTAATTGTCTTAATTCATAATAACAAGTAGGAGGCTATGTTCTGGATTTGTTCTGGAAACAATTTTGTAATAGAAGGATATTTTAGTTACTGCTGAGCAGTGCTTACACAGCATCGGTACCTTTTCTCCTTCTTATACCACCTTACCAGCAAAGAGGCTGGTAATGCACAAGAATCTGGGAGTAGACATAGCTGGGACAGCTGACCTCACCTGATCAAGGAAATACTCTGTACCATATGTTGTCATGCTCAGCTATGAAGGTGGGGGAATTTAGAGTTATGGCATTTGTCTTCTCAAATAACCCTTACATGCAATGGAGCCCTGTTTTCCTGGAGAGGACTAAACACATGCTGGCTGAAGGGAAGTAGTGAATTAATTCCTTGTTTTGCTTTACCTATGAAACTGTCTTTATCTCAACTGACGAATTTTCTGACTTTTTACTCTTCCAACTTTCTCCTCCATCCTACTGCAGGTGAATGATTGAGCAGCTGTGTACTATACTTAATTGCTGGCTAGGGTTAAACCACAAAAACAAGGTTAAAATTTAAATCTTATCTGAATTAATTAACTATCTATAAAAAGTGATATGATGCTAACAAGCATATACACTAAATTTTAATGAGGGTGTTCTAAAGACCACCTGATTCCTCTGTCTGCTGGGTTGTGCACTGTTCTTGCTCACTTTTTAAGAAAAAAACTTGAAAAGTCTTTTTATTTCAATGCTGGACAGAGCAGAAAAACTTTTGAAATCTCACAGTTTGGGGTGAGCAGATGGATTATTAGACTACTAGACTACTATTACTAGACTACTCAGATACTGATTACCCAGTCAAGTCTTTAGTATGTATTGCATTCAGCTATTTCACTAGGATATTTTTTTTCTCCCTCTTCACAGTCTTGAACATGGAACAATCCCATTCAGCTGCTGACAGTTGCATCTCTTCCATCTCTTCTCACTGTGTTCATCTCTCACCCCAGATTTTATCTTATTTTTTTAAACTGGGATAAATTACTAATTTTTGTGCTTAGCTGAAGCTTAGCAGAAATGTATACTGCAGAATATATTGCTGCCATCCAGTCCAAAACTAATTTTTCTTGTATCTAGATATCACAATTTATCAGTATTTCACTTGTGGAGGGCGGTTTGTGGCGGCAGCGCACAGTGCTCATTACTGACAGGTGGGATCAGAACTGCTTCTGGAGTTGTTCCTGTTCTTCTACATCTGGAACTGTGATAGTGCAGAGAAGCTAATAATGAGGTAATACAGCCTTAATAACTTATAAATTCAATTATTATTTGTAACTGGAGTATTTGGAGTTTCATACTATCCATGGGCTTTGTACTGTCAGTCAAAGTTATGCACATTCAAAATATGTAATTTTCTGTATATAAAATCCTGTGTATGCACAAGTCTGGAAATCTGAAATTGTTGAAGCTGAGCAGAATTGTCTTGAATAATTTAGATTATTGTATTTTCAGTGAATTTACAACTGTGTGATTCCTTGGGGGACTTGCCAGCTTCAAAGGAAACATGAAATACTATATGAACTCCAGGATTGGGATGAAGCAGTGAAAGAGATAACTCATTAGTGTGGAAACAATTCAAACCAATTGAAAACTGGGGATTCTCTAGCCAATATAAAACAATAAAGACAAATACTGTAAACTGATTCTAGAAACCATGCCAAACCAATTTTTTTTTATATATCTAAAACTGAAACACTTTCATACTGCCCCACAGAATGTTTATTATCTTTACAAAACCTAGACAATAAATACTTTTTCTTTCCTACTCCATGAAATCTTGAAATCTGGGATCTTAGCCATTTTACTCTGAGATAAAACCTTGGTCTTCTAAGATTTATTTTTTTCCCTGCATAAAGACTGAAAGAAAGATGTCTGCAATAGACCACTCATGTACCTTATGAGAAAGCTGTGTGTTATTCTGCTCTTCCTGACTGAGGCCAGGATTTCATACCCTGTACAGCTAAAGCCAGGTAGATGCTCTTACTAGCCACCTGTTCTGGACTTATGTCACTGCTTTTATTACCCAATTCCTCTTAGATTCTGGGAGGTATTTCCCAGTCAGTTCTGGGCTTCAACCTCCATTTGTATTTTCACATGAAAGAGCAGCTCCATGTTTGACTATGATGCTGTTTTGGAAAATAACTTAATGTGTGCAAAATTTAAATCTGAGCAAGCCTGGAGTTTTACAGTTCATGAGGAATGTTCTGTCATCAGGTATAATCCAGGTACTGCACAATGGATTGTATATAATGTGCAAACAATGTAGTTTAGTTTATATACTAATTAATTTTGAAGTTAGGAGCACTTGGGTTGGTGGTGTTCTGGCAGGAACCTGGCTAGGGAAGCACACGGAGAAAAGAAAGGATGAGCCGTGCCAGGGAACTGCTCGGAGAGATCAACTTTCCTCACGTTGTCATAACACGGGTTATAATCAAAACCCCTACTGAACATCACAGTGCTTTTCTTTAGCACACAATTTTTCTCATTTTGTGAAAAAAAATACAATAATTACTCTTTGAGTTTGGAGACTTTAGTAACCAAAGTTTAATTTTGTAATTTGTTAGCTGGCGTGTTAAGGGAGTAATGAACAGTTTGTCATTATGATAGCAACTGGGTTTAGTGCTGTCATGGGGCAGGAGGCTGCCAAAGGGTGGGCAGAGAAGCACAGAGCTGCCCAGTAGTAGCCTGCTATCAGCATCTGAGGATGAAATAGATGCTGGCTGCCTGGCAGGGGCTTGTTGCTCCTGACCACACTGCACTGGCATTAAGTTTTTACTAAATTTAAAAGTCTTGGTGTTTAAAACAAGATAAAAGGTCAGATTGACTCAGTTCTTGATTTCTTGTTCTTGATGCCCCTAATTGAATGTTATAAGAAGGGAAAATAAATATGTGGTGAGGTATGCTGTTATGCTTAAATAACTCTACAGAAGGAAAACATTCTGGGCTGGGTTTCTCACAAGAATGAAAGGTGACATAGAATTTCTCCATAGGGGATTATGAGCTGCTTAGCTTTTCTCCATTTTATGAAAACCAAGTCTTGATTTAGTAGATACTGCAACAAACAGCCTTGACAAGATGGTAAATCTCTTCTTGGGATGATTTGTCAAAACAAATCTTGGAGACAAACATGTCCCATCCAAATTAAGTGCTGGTGTCAATATTGACAGCTGTGCTGATGCAATGATGTCAGTGATGACGTTGGCCTTTCAACTCTGTCAAACATGCTTGCTGACTTAAATAAAAACTTTGGTTAGGGGCTGGAAAATTTACTGGGCTGGGGAGGAATAAATTCTGAATTAAGGTAGCTGTGAATAAAATCTGGGCAGAGTCTCTCTGTTAGGCAGAACAGAAGAGAAAGATGAAAAGCAGTCTGAGAAAGATTCCAACCCTTTCTATTTCAGATGCCAAAATGCCTGTCTTCTAAGGGTGATTTGAACATTGCAGACTAGAAGAAATAATTAGGTGCAAAGTGAGAACTGCTATCTGAGATCCTTCTTATGCAGATATATTTTTGTGCATCTAAGACAGGCCAGATATATGGGAGAGGAAGATACTGAAATAAATAAAAGCAGAGAACAATTTTACTCTGAAAAGTGACAGTAACCAATTGTTTCTCCATAATTTCCCTATCTAACACTTTCAATTTACAAGTGAAAAGTTGTGGATCTATTTTCCTCCAGGACAGCAGTATGTGTTTTTCCTAGATACTAAGCAAGGTTTTTTGTCCCCCACCCACCACTGCCACTTATACCCTGTCAGTAATAGAAGTAACAGCAACTGCATTAGACCTCTGTTATCACATTGTAGCTGGGGTATTCAATATACTCTTTATGGCACTCATTCAGCCCTTTACTGAGAATGCAAGTTTAACTCACTGGAGAGGAATGAGCACCAACACATCAGGCTGCCTCTGTGGGGCCTAGTGGAATGAAATGCTTTTTGCCAAAGTCAGTAGATGTGACCAGCTCCAGTAGTCTGTAATGTTAAATCACGTTTTACATAACACAATTTGCTGTTTTTTCCAACCTATTCACCAATAGCTGAAATGTGGATTAAATTCGCTCAGGGAGATTTGACCTTTTTATTTTCTTTTCTTTTCTTTTTTTTTTTTTTTTTTCCCCTGTTTTTTTTTTTTTTTTTTTTTTTTTTTTTTTTTTTTTTTTTTTTTTTTTTTTTTTTTTTTTTTTTTTTTTTTTTTCTTCTTCCCCCCTTCANAACTTTCCTACCCAGCTCCTGAAGCTTCACGCCCTAAGTTATCAGTTTTTCAGAGTTTGTCTGTCTTTGTGTAACTTTGCTGCCAGGTAGATGTAGAGGCCTGGTGGATGCAATCATTTGTTTATTTCCTGCTTTTTATGGTCAGAAGGCGCTGGCAGTGTGCTGGTGAGCTGCTGTCTGCCCTCTTTATATCATGCAAAGGAGTGGTGTTTTACAGGGGAACCTCTGTTGTACAGTTTCTTGTTTGAGAGACTTACTGCAAGGAGAGATTGAAGGGAGGCTTTTAAACTGTTTGCATGTTTCCTTTTCTGCCTCAGATGTTTCCTCTTGTGAAATGTCCTTCTCAGTAATTACTTCCAAACCCTGGAATGCAGCTTCTCAGACCTGGTTTTCTATCCCCATTACCTGCAGATGAACTGTCTTCCAATGATACAGTCCCCGTTCCTTTACCCAAAATTTGCCTTTTGTGCCCAGGAAAAATGGCTCAGGTCAGAAAATTAACATATCTCAAATTTTTGTAATGCACTGTTGATCCTTTTTCTTGGAACATTTTTTTTTTTTTCCCCTGTGAACATGATATGTGAAATGGAATCACCATTACACAATTAATTTGTTTCTCAAATGGAATGCAGTTTGTCACTGAAGGGTTTGCATATACTTCTTCACTCTTTGTTTTACTAGGCAAGCTGAATGTAACCTGTTATCAGGACAAAAGGGGAAGTCCTTGATTATTTACTGTTCTGAAATCCCTACTCTGATGTACAAGCATATGTAGACCTAAATCCACAATTTGCAGTTTCAAGTAAGCATTTTGGGCAGTATCCTCATGTGGAATTTGCTTGTTTCTACTTTGAACTAATTATGGCATAAACTGAAATGTTTGCAGGATATTGCTTAAAAGTCTGATTCTAGATGTGCATCTCATCATAGAGGATTTGCAATCACCAGTTGCACAATATTTTGCATATGAACAGCTGTATCAATTAAATTACCTTTATTAAGTTTGGATTAAAGACTAATTACAGCTATTTTAGAAATACTAAATGCAGCTGCTTGATACAGAAAAATACCGTGTGCTGTGATATTTACTTTTCCTTGCTTGGATTTTAGATCAAGTTTCTAAATATTTTACTGAAATATATTTGACATACAAATATTTTCCATTGAAAATGAATCAGTAATTAAATTAATTATTTCAAGTGTTATGACACCAATGTGAAGATAATTCAGTCTTTACACCTTATATAGACACAATTCTCAGTTCTTTAGTACAGCTGACTATTCCAGCAGCTTGTGTTTGTCTTTGCAACTCTCAGGCTCAGTTTAAATAGCAACTGGCTTCTGTAGCAAAGCCTAGAGAGTTTGATGCTGCAGCAGAACATTCAGTGGATCCAGCAATCTGAGCAAAGTACTGTCTTATCTAAACAGGAAGAGAATGCCAAAGATGGGAATAAAGCTGTGATTCCCCAGATAATAGGATAGTTCTCTTCCTAAAATAAAGTGAAACAAGTAATGCTGCTCAGCTGTAAATCCTTTCCAAAATCTGGGGTCAATCCTAAGTAAAGAGAAAAAGAAATACAAAGATCTCTTCCATTAAACTAGAGGCTAGGACATTCAATGGGGTACATCCTAAGATGTCTTTGTTGTCTGATTTGGAGAAGAGATTAAATCCAGCACACTGCTATTAGATACTCCAGGCTTGTGTTTTTCTTTCTCAGTAGTTATTTCCTATGAGTATTTTCTGGAGCTGAGGTATAGACTAGCTAGGTGATGATCTCTTCTGTTTCTTCCTACCATTTGTCTTAGGTATCTCATTAGTTATATGCAGTGGAATGGCCTCAGTTTCAGAAAACAAAGAAACAGTAAATCCATAATATTGGCCAATTCAGGCATTGTTGAAGTATGTAGAAAATTTATACAAGAACTTGATCCGAATCAGACTGAGTGGAAAGTCATCTTCATGCTCTGATATACTGGATATGCCAGAATCTTCTTTGCAAAAAGTCTTTCCAATCACTGTCTTTTGCACAAGGTTCAATTCAGTTTCATGCCCTAAAAATACCTATATGTCAAGATAAGCATGATGGAAGAGCACCTATTAATGCTACTGGTACTAAGCATGAGTTAAGGCTCCTGGGTAAATAGACAGAATCATGTTGTAGATGATATCACGAATAGCCTCTTATTTTGGCTTGCTGAAATTTTATTAGATGGATAAGCAGATATAGTAAGGCCTGTAAACTGTGGAGTGTTCTGCAGACATAGCATCTATGTTACCAAAGGGTAATTGACTTTTTGTGCTGCTTACTCTATTTTTCCAGTTGTAATGACTAGAAGATGTGTGATCTTCCTGAGCATGAAAGACATACCTGAAGGTGTAATTCTTTAAAAAAAAAAAAGGTATTTCTTCCCTTGAAATGAATTTCTGTAACTCATGCTACAAGTTCAAAATCTGTAACTTCATCTTGTCTTCCTTCGTCATCTCTGCTTTCAGTCATTGCTTCACCTTTTCTAACTTACTAAGCAAGACACTGAATCACATTCATAGTAGGTGATAAAAAGGGCTTTAAACATGAGTGAAAGAATCCCCAAGAAACCAAGCATTTTAATACTTATGAAGAGCAGAGAGAATCTTGTTTTCTTAAATAGCAGCCACTGCTGTTTAGCTGATGGAGCAACCACTATACTTCATGACATCTGGAAAATAATTTATTCTACTGATATTTTGGAGGGAGTTCAAAACAATGTGAAATATTGTTGCAGGCTTGCAGAATTAAATGAGATATGAAGTTACATCCTTTTAGGTATAGAGTTTTGAAAACAATTTTCTCAGCATTTAGATAAAGATAAATGCATAGTGGTGATTAAAAATCAGGTGATTCTTCATTGATTTTAGGGATTTCATACCATTATTTTGTTTTTCTTTCTATTTCTCATTGTGTTTATCTATATCCTAGGTACTAGAATATCTTTAAAGTACATAATCTTCAACCTATCAATATAAAAGTGAAATATAAGTGTCACTTAGCTTTTCCCTCTTTTTAGATTCAAATTTACTTCATTTTTCACCTCACACAGACCTTGCACTACTGCAAATTATATACATGAAAAGTCCTCAGTCATGACAGTAAGGTTAATGAAAAATGTGTCTGTATTAACAAGAAAATAACTTTTGCCTTATTTTAAGTAGCCTGCAATTCTTTTTTCTCTGCTTAGCATTAAGTAAGGCTTTTTTACTTAGCATTAAGTAAGGCTTTTTTACTAAGAGTACCAGCAGATTGAGGGGTGACATATGAATAGATAAATACACATTCTAAGTAGATTTCCATCCTAATGTCTATCTTGCCTGTTCATACCTGGGTTACATAGTTCCATTTAAAGCATCAAGCAAGAACAGCAGATCTTGGCTAAGGCACCATTTTAGCACAAGATTAGATTGTAGTTCCCAGCTTTGCTACAAACATTTTCTGTTGTTCCTGAAATTGTTAGTACTGATGCTAGATTTTGCACCAAATTATGAACTCGCTGGACCATTACCTTAAACTAAATGTGCTTGCCTGATATCTAGCATCATGTGCCCTGACCTTGTTTGGAATCTTAAGGTACTTCTGTCACTAATGTAAATAATACATGATCATATTCATAAAGCAGAAATGTATTTACTGTCTACTAAGGCTTAAGTTTTATTTCTAAAATAGAAGGTGGATACTGGAAAAAACAGACAGAAAGCACCTTTTCTTACTTGGGCCACTATGCTTGGGTTTCTTGCCTTCTGTTGCCCTGAGCCTAGTGCTCTAATAACATCTCTCTAAAAGTCTGGCTGCACTGCTCTGGAAATTGAATGCTCTTGATAAGATAAAATCATTGTTTTATATCAGGACTTCCTATACTGTTACCATAAAATATATCAGCAGGTATACATGTTAGTTTCTTGCCAAGTTATAAAATGAGTTTATTCTCATTATTTCGCTCAACACATCTCCTTCTAAGCACATCTAGAAAACATTTACTCTAACTACTTGTGAAGGCTCAGAATATTTGGAGCTACAATTTTATTTTTTTTTTAATTCCTTCTCAGCCATTTCATCTTTTGTTGATCTAGTCTGTTGCTTCATAATATCTGAGCAAATTGCTCAAGCAAAAGCTTCCAAAGGCACCAGATGGATCATAACTGGCTGTGATTTCTTTTTATAGAATGGTGGGTGCTACATAGTCTTTTGTTTTGATTATCATCACAGGTATGTCAAGCCATCCAGAAGTAATTTAGATAGTTGAAAAACTCTTCCTCTGTAGTCAAAGTATGGAGAGAACAGAGTTTGTTCGTGTCTCAGACTCTGAAGATGTTAAAACAAAATGGTAGCTATCAGTATCTTCTCTGGTAGCTTTTAGCACCTCTATGTTCAGTCCTTTATCTCCCACTGTGAAATTCTGATTCAGAGATTTATCTCTGTGCCTTGATATACAACAATGGGATACCATGGCCCACAGAGTAAAGAACACCACTCTTATTTAGGGTCTCGAGGCTGGGATTGAGTTGAACAATGTGTGAACACACAGAGCTTGATGTGGGTTGGTAGGCTGTGGGAAGCAGGTATTTTTTACAGTGTAAGCTTTGGAGGTTCTGCTGTCTGCAAATCTCTACCTATAGCATCAATACTTTTATGTGTTCAAGATCATATTGTTTATATACTTTATTAAAGACTTGAAGATTAAAAAACTTGGCTTGTTGTTCCTGTAAAGCAGCATAGACACTGTGGTCTGCTTGTCCCCTGGAATAGCTGACTGGATTGGTGTGACTTTGAAACAGACTCTTGCTGGGTTGTGCTCTTAATAATCCATGTCAGTCCACAAAACTGGACCCAACTTTTAAAGCCTTTTTATAATCCCATCTCTTTTTTATTTTTTTTCTCTTAAATTATAGAGAAGTAGTTCATTCTCTTAATTAGCCATTGATACTGTTAAGAAGATGAATTACACATAAGTCATTACATCAAGGATGAAAATGTGTATTGTCTGCTACTGTAAAGTCAACCAGCAGAGGGTACTAATGACTTTCACTTTGACTATCCTGCTTATGTAAATATTAATATATTCAGTGCTGAAATGTATATTTGAAAACAATGGTATACTACTAGTTGTAAACAAAAAGACAATTTTGTCATCCAGTCTGCATCTCACTGTCTGCATTTGATTTCTGTATCTTCAATGGACATTTCAGATGGTCCTATACATGGGGCATGAATGAGCTAAAAAAGGTTGTATAGAAGAGAAAGCTACTACTTTGGAACATACATACTGGAAGACTACAATCTGAAGAAATGTTTAAAGAAGCGTCCTAAATTACTGCCTGTAAGTGATGTTATTGTACAAGCAAGTGGGTGTTTAACCCTTTGGAAAAACTGCTTGATATGTATCATAACTACGATTTTTTGAGTATTGGGCAAAACCTTCTAAACACACAAGTGCACCAGAAACTGGGGATGACTAATAAATCTGGGCTTTGGTAGCAGTTTTCTTTGAGCTTGGGCTGGGGATGTTGTGGGTGCCCTGTCCCTGGAGGTGTTCAAGACCAGGCTAGATGGGGCTTTGAGCAACCTGATCTAGTGGAAGGTGTCCCTGCTCATGACAGGAGAGCTTGGAAATAGGTGATCTTTAAGGTCCCTTCCAACCTAAACCATTCCATGATTCTATGACTCCCTGCCAGTCTGCAGGGCACAGCCTATGAGAGAGAGCAGAAATGCTGGGCTGGGTGGTGTCAGGGCTCCCCTGCAACCTGGGTTGGGCTGGCCCTAGGGCCAGGCTGTGCCAGGGAGTTGGGCCCTGGCTGCAGCATCCTAAATAGGTTGCTCAAGCCATGAAGACCTGTGGGAGCCCATCAGGTTGTGACAGCTTGGGGTCCTTTTACCCACTGATGCCCGATGTCCAGGGGACAGCAATGACCAGCTTCATACCTCTCAGTTAGTTTCATGTTGTGCATTTATTTGCTATATACTTGAGCCATGCTGCTTTTTCAGAGGCCCCTTTGGCTTGGCTTCCACTTGTTCAAGTGGCTTTTTGCTATTTAGATGCTATAAGAAGTGCGATATACACCCTCAGCAGGTGACAATTAAAAGAACACAGACCTTAATAAAGAAATGAAATGCCATTGATAGGACAATGAAGAGTGAGGCACCACTGTTATGACTAAAATCTGTTTGGTGTGTTGTCAGCTAACAACCCCCACAGTCGTCCCAGACAGGAGCTGTTCCAGCCTCCTTGTATCCAGCAGTGTGGTGTCCATGGCTTTGATTTTTTCTTTCGATTTATGAGTCACTTTTTAAATTTCTTTTTTGTTAGTGATATGGTTACTGTGTTAAACCACGTGTTTTACACCCAGAATCTGGACCAATGGTGTGCACAAAGCAATGTGTGAAACGACAGCCAAAATTTAGAGCCAGATGGAGCTCCTTCCTGCCTGCATTGCTGAGACAGTACCACACAGCTGCTAGGTTGTTTTCAAGATGATGCCTGCTGGGTGGGTCCAAGTGCAGTTTGTCTCCCTGTGTTTTTGCTGGAAACACATGGAGCATGACATGTTTGTGCACAGGCACTGGCACAAATGCCTGCCCCAGACATTTTGTGAGCATGCCAGTCTCAGTAAGTATTACCACAAATGGCAGGGATTGTACCTCAGTAGTGTAATATCCTTTGAAATAATAAGGAAATTTTGAAAAATCAGAAGCAAATGAAGGATTTTGCAGATATTTTCTAAAATTATCTCTCAGTATGAACTCTACAGACTTTATCTGAGCATCTACAAACATTTGGAAATATCAGTTTGGACACCTATGTTAAAAAATCTTGCTATACATTTCATAATCCTACTTATTGCTATAGTGTAAAACTTGTGCAGGTGGTTTTTTTTTTCTATAATAGAAGTATTTAAAAGACCAAATTTGTGAAGTTTATAACTTTTCCAAAACAGAGAAGTTTTCTTTAGTTACAGATATATTTGGTTGCCAGAAATATAAAAGCTTCAAACTGAAACACAAGCAGAAAACACAATCTTTTTGAAAAATTCCCAGCCACAGAAACCTTATTTTCTTCTTTACTGCAAGCATTCTATCAGTCAGGTGTGCCAGGAAGTTCACAATATTTTTATTTAATGTGTTTAATGTAGTAATGGTATGGTTATTGTTGTATAAAAAAAATCCTCAAGTATACTTGTAGTTATGCGTACTTGAAATCAGAGCTGAAAAAATTCACACAGCATCTGAAAAAGAGAGAAGGTTTTTTCTGGTCTGAACTGGAAGGTCTTGCTGCAACAGTATTGTATTTTTTGTGTATTTTTACAAGAAAAGGTCACGATTTTAAAACAAAAAAGATTTTGCTGAAAATTCACTTTTCTCTTGTAAAACCGCCACCTAACTGTGCAAAATAATAACAGTTAAGAAAGAAAATATTCCATACTTGTCAACTCATAAAAATATGATTTATTTCCACTACTCATCTTGGTAACAGAGATTGTGGGACTTCTTTCAAGAGGAACTTTGAGTTTAGTGTTGAATTTTCCATCCAGATGTGTAAGTCTGCTCTCTGTGCATTATAACTCACTTGGGGCAATGCTTCTATCTTAATTTCTTTTTATAAGTTGCTGTGTAAGGAAATATTTACTAATATGTGTGGACTAACTCACAGAAAACAAGATTCACTGATGCAGACTGTACCTTCCATATGTCAGTCGGAGTACGTATGTCCCATTGGATTTACAATTCAGAAAGGAAAGGCAGAGTAAATGGTGGCTTTAAACTGTATCAAGTAATCCACAGCTTTCTCACACAGTGCACTGAACCACCTCATCTCCTGTTGCTGAGCTAATGCCTCTCTTTAAAGACAGTTCTCACAGGAGTGTATTGCTCCAGCTTTGTTCTGCAAAGTCCTTCTACGACTAGCTTACCACTGGGAGGATGGAATAGTAGGCTGTGCAGCTTCAGCTTGATTCCCCCACAGTAGGGCTACATTCCAGAGGCCAATGTAGAAATCCATCTTGAACTTCTCTTGTTTACA
The DNA here is from genome assembly GCA_013398155.1 of Pedionomus torquatus. NCBI lineage: Eukaryota > Metazoa > Chordata > Aves > Charadriiformes > Pedionomidae > Pedionomus > Pedionomus torquatus. The sequence goes on from VZRU01017279.1 coordinate 32,884, forward strand.
AAGAGGCTGCACAATGTTATAAAACTTATTTTCCTAAGATCTAAATCCTTAGAAAAAATATTGTTGGTTATGGATGTGATTTCCTTATTTCATTTTAAATGACTGAATTTTACACGGATTTGTCATTTCTTCTAGTTTTTTTGAAGTTTATTTCACAAAATAATATTTAAAATAATATCTCCAGGTACACAGTGAAGCTAAGCAGCTAGATTTGTTGTAATTAATGAGCATTTATTGTTTGCCTGGTACTTTAGTTGTTTACAGTGATCACCAGGTATGAAAAGTTTGGCTAGAGTAATGATTTCCTTTTGACATTGGGAAAGATATCATATCTCTTAAGCATAATTCAACATGCAAAGTGTTCAAGTAAGTTCATGATAAAGTGAAAACTAAAACTGTGATGTTTTTGCACATGTGGACTAAGTAAGTCCTAGCTATGAATATTTAGAAATGATTGAGAGAAAAAACAGCAGCAGTTGGGAGGAGGTAGCTATTCCACCTCCACAACATAAAAGGCTGTTATAACATGTTGAAAAATCATATGGTGTGCCCCTAGTCACCTCAATCTGGAATTTTCTATATTTTATATATATATTTATATAAAGGAAAAACCAGTTTTTATATTAAGGATTCATTTTCTGGGCTTTCAGTTCTTTACTGGTGGCATTTCTCTATCTTGTGCAAACTTATAAAACAAACCCTGGCAAGCCACAAGAAATCATCTCATTAAATAGTTTGTCTTGCAGGATTATATCCTTCATTTTAGAATAAATGTGTTAAGCAAAATAAGGTGAAGACTCTTTAGCTTAAACATTGTTTATTATTGTTTAGTTTAAACATTGTTTATTACTGTGATTTGAAAATTTTCCTTTGTGGAAATGAAAATTTAGGATTCATCAGCAGCATTCTTTTTTTTCCTGTTGATTATAAAAGGCCCAACCTACCTCTGTGTGCTGAATAAATTGTACCAGAAAATTTAAATAAGAAGGGCTGGATTACCAGATGATTGAGTGCTTAAGAAAACCAGACCCAGTTGCTTTTTGATGGAAAATTGTCTAGTCTGGTTGCTTATGAGATCAACTTCCTCTTTTTGTTTCCAGTTGCCAAATGTTGTTAAAGAAATGAATCTCTACTTTTTTCCCTGTTACTGTCTTTCTGTGCAAACTTGCCACAGTTGCTCTAGATAAAATTATCAAATAATAGGTGATGCCATCCTTGTTTTGGTGGTTTTGAAAGTGCTGTATGTAGCAGCAAGAAGTGCTTTATGTGTACTGAAGACAAATCTTTTATACTAGGCACCTTGCTCAGAATGTCTCTGATATTCCTGCACAAAGAGCTTGGGAGGAGATGAAATGGGACAGATTGTCTTGCTTTTTATTTACCTCAGGTGTTGTAAGGATGTTAATATAACACCAAAGTTGGTTGATACATAGTTTTTCTTCCTCTGAATGCTAGCACTACTCTTCTCTCTTATGGATTTCTAATCAGGGTGTCTGACAGTGGTTAGTAGTAGTGCATGGTACCATGGAGATGAAAATTAGCAAGACAAAAGCATCTGATGATTCATATGGATTGTAAGGGGATCCACAAACTAATAGAAAATAGACAATAGATTATTACAGTTTAGCACAAGTGTCCTGGATAATCCTTTGTTTTGTCATGCAAAATTTTTATCATTTGTAAGGAAAAAAATCTTTCCTCAGGCATTCAGTCAAGGCTTACTTAAGCTAACAGGCAAGTAGCTGTTAGTGGGGAAATTTTAAAGAGTTTTTCTTGCGCAGCTAAATAGTGAGAGTTGCAAATGCTCTTCTATCTCCAGCTTTAATTAATTAAATTAATTAATTGTAAAATGGGCATACTACATGATAATAAACTATGACTGCAAGCAGAAACCTTTAATGTAGAGTAAGTATGTTATATTTTACCTGCTAATATCTATGATGTTTATAAAAATAAACACATTTATTTGAGCCATAAGAAGGCTTGAAGGAATGCACTTATTGTCCTCTGTTGATTGTCATTGATATCTATTGTCACAGAAGGTAGCTATTGGAAGTGTTTATCTTGTATTGCATTTGTTAAATAAACTTAAGGGAGTAGGAAATGTGCCAGAGAGGCTAATGACACAAATTAAGACAACAAAGAAGATAACATGTTAAGATGAAAACAAGAGTAAATCTTACATCTACAGAAATAACAGAGCCTTCACTGACTTGTTCTCAGTTAAATCCTCAGTAAAAAATTTATCTTGCATACTCACAACTAAGGGCATATTTTAAACAGAGAAAAAAAATCTTCCATCTAAATCAATATTATCAATGGAATTATAATATCAATGTTTCCATTTTTACTCTACAGTATAAAGTTGCAAAATAACAGTATGATTGTTTTTGCCCTTTTATCAAGACCCATGTGTTGCAATATTGTCAACTGGAAAAGTGTGAGAGGCAGAAAAAGTTTCTTCCCTTGCCACCAAAGGAGAGCATTTTCTAAGGAAGCTGGTTGCAAGATACCTCTTCTTCCCTGCATAGCATGTGGAAATAGGATGTGACTTAGGATGTGAAGCAAGATTGCCTTTTTCACTATCTTTTGCAGTTTCTTATCAGAGAATCTGTCTTCCTTGCATTTGTGGTGTTGAGTTATTGAGTTATTTTTGAGCAAGCTAAAAAGCCAGGTGTGGTGGATATGAATTCTCTACTTTTGTTCTTTTGATCCTGTACACACTGGACAAAAAACATGAGTGGATCTAACTTTGTTTGCTTTTTTTTAATTATTATTTTATTTTATTTTTATTTTAGGTATTTATAAATCTATGATGATTCGCTTTCTTAAGCAGATACATTAAATCAATGCCAGAATTAGATTGGACCAACAGAATGCTGAATGTTATTTTATAGCTTCATTCAACTATGTCAAACTTAGAGCATTACCTAGAAATTTCCTATAAAATTATAGAAGTTATCCATTCTGTACATGTTACTGTTTATTCAGTCATGAAACTCATTAGCTAAGGTGAAATGAAATCTCAATTTAGAATTTGCAAGATTCTTCACAGTTTCAGGTTCCAAGTACAGCTCTAGTGTCTGGGGGCTCAGTCAATGTTTTCACATGTTGGTAAAAGCCACAATGATGGCATTTAGATTGCAGTTAAAATAAGCTCAAAATTCAAACCTATTTCAAAACAGTTCCCCATCCAGCCTCTATTTCCCTCAACTCCCACTGTAGATTGTGTAAATCTGAAGGTGTAAAAAATGTTTAGAGTCTTTGGTGGAGACAAGGATCATAATTTCAAAGGACAGCAGAGATATTTGGGATCCAGGATCTCAAGCCCTGTGAATAACACCAATAACTGAGAGAGTATTTTCCTTGGACTTGTGAAGGAGAAGAATACTTGAAAACATACTGCACATAAAAGAGAAAAAAAGTTATAAGAAAGACAATAGCCTTTGAAAAATAGGTACTATTTGGAAACATTCTGTTCAACTTGAAAGATAGTTCATATTGTGGATAGTGAGAGCAGACACTGTAATATTTTCAAAAAACATATTTGTGCATAAGTTGTGTGATATTCACTGTGTACATTATGTGGAGACTGAGAGTATTAAAAAACTGTATGAAGACAAGTCATACTGAGGGCTTGGTCAGATGAACCGCATTCATGGAGAATTCAGTTATACTGCTTTTGATAATACATATTTGAATTCTTTTTTGACATTGCTGATGTTACTCAGCAAATTTGAGCAGAATTAATTTTCAGCTATGCAACTGTAACTGCAGAGCGACATTTTTCACAAGTAGTGCTGCTTAATTTGTGCAGAGATACAATTTCAATGCCAGCTGCCTGGCTGGAAATTCTGTGGTAGGGGATAGTGATCGTGTTGCAGGTGGCCCCACAAAAGCTTATGACACACAAACAAGTGCCAGTTGATCATTTAAAATGATATGGGACTCACCTGAGTCAGGCTGAAAACAAGACTTTTCATCAGAGGAAGTTGTCTCAACTCTGTTTTCAGTCCATAAAGTAAGTCAGGGTAGTTAATCTCATCTCTTTTAGAAACCCATTTTAAAACTGGGTAAATTGTCCACTGAAGAGGGCTCTTTTTCTTTATTGACTAAAGCCTCGATAATGAATATGGACCAGACACTAAAGTTTTAGATGATTAGTAGTACAACAAATCTTACCCTATAGGCCCTCATTTAATGTTAGAGGCAGGTCTAACTTGAGCAAAGGGAATATTAAGGGAAGTTTAAGAAACAGTGGTAGTCACTGGTTATGTCTCTCTTTTCCTTTCCTAAATAAATCTCAGTAAAAGACAGAGTTTATTTCTGTTTGAGACAAACTTTTTATTCTATACAATCTACTAATTTAGTGGGTATTCTGAGCAAACAATTTATTGTCACCAGGCAACATAATATTTCTTAAATTCAATAGATGGGCTAAGGTAGTTAAGCAACTGGTAGTTAAAATAAGCCTCAAAACAATGCATGTATCAGAATATTTCCACAACCACTCTTACTATATTTATGCTGCTCTGTATTGTGTAAGTATCATTTACAGCACACTTGTTTGTCTAAATTACTTGAATGGGCCACAAGTCCAGAATGCATATAATAGTATTCAGTACTAAGGATAGGTGCATTAAAACTCTAGAGGAAAATATAGGCTGTTTAAGATTGTACTGGAAAGAAGTTTATTTTCTACTATCTGAGAAATAATATGGAGTGTATCCTATTATGCCTCTCAAGCACAGAAATAATTTCATACTGTACAGCTAAACTTTACGTAATCTTGCTTTGGAACATATCTGATAATATTTATTTTTTTTTTAAATTTATTTTTTGGTTTCACAAAAAAGAATGTTTTTAAGATAGGTAAGCCAATTATGAATTTTTCTCTCCAGCTATGTGAGACATTTTCTGATGCAGTGGCTTCTGTCTTCTGCCAGGATAGTCTTCATGCCTTCTCACTTTTCTTTTTCATATCCCATCTCTCTTTTTTTCCTCTTACATAGCTAATTTCACATGCCGCCTCCCTGAAGACATTGCTGAGTTGGACTGCCTGGTCCAAGGGCCTTAAGAGAGGAATAAGAAGTACATATCACTTTTTAAAACTTTTTTTCCACTTTAGCATTGTGCTGTGTTTGTAAGCTGAAGATCACAACCTCAGACACTTTGCAACATGTCCTTCTTAAACTACAAGACTGCTTTATAAACAGACTCTTGATAAGACAGTTACAGATTTGATCTTAAAGATTGGTGTGATGTTTCATTTTCTTAAATGTTTCAAATGATTTAACCTATTTTCCTAGGCAGTGCTACTGGGAAATTATCATCAAAGGTCATGGGTGATTGTTCCACTTACTTTCTTACAGGAAGAGTGCACTTTGGAAATTTCCTTCTTTCCCACTTCTGAGAGAACATGGAAGAGACAGAGGTAGAGGAAGAGAGCCCCATTGCACCCCTTGGGTTTGGGTAAGAAAAGGTTCAGGTTTATTTCTCAATAGCATAAATAAAACATGGCAGTCAAAGTATAGTCTTGTAAGGGAGACTGTATGATTAGGTAGTCTGAAATGCAATGTGCCTTGTTTTAGTATTTCTAATTCTTGTGGTTAACCCTAGCCAGCAACAAGAACCACCAAGATGCTTGCTCACTCCACCCTGTTGGGTTTGGGGAGAGAATCGGAAGAGTATAAGTGAGAAAAATGCCTTGGGTTGAGCTAAAGAGAGTTTAATAGGTAGAGAAAAAGCTGTGCACACAAGGAGAGCAAACCAAGTAATTATCCACTGCTTCCCATTAGCAGGCAGGTATTCAGCCATCTCCAGGAAAGCAGGGCTTCATCGTGCATCATGGTTACTTGGGAAGACAAATGACATTAACTCTGAATATCTTCCCCTTCTTCTTGTTCCCCTAGCTTTACATATTGAGAATGACATCATAGGGTATGGAAATGCCTTTAGTCAGTTGGGATCAGCTATCCCACCTCTGTTTTTTCTCAACTTTTTGTGCATTCCCAGCCTACTTGTTAGCAGGGTGGTTTGAAGAGCAGAAAAGTCCTGGATTGTTTAGCAACAACCAAAAGTGTCAATGCACCATCAATACTACACTCATCATGAATCCAAAACATAGCCCTGTACCGGCTATTGGCAGGAAAGTTCAATTCATCACAGCTGAAACCATGACACTAGCATACAAGGAATGTACAAGAGACAACCTTTGCAGCAGGGTTAAGAAACATGTTTAGAAATACAACAGAATAAATGCTTAAAGATGCTCTTTTGAAAGCAAGCCAATGTTTAGTACTTCTTCTTGCACACTCGATTCAGGTCTATACTTCTCAAATGTTATGCAAATTAAGATACCTGTTCCCACTCTTTCCTGTTATGCATTTCCACCTCTGTCCTTGCATTTCTTTTTTATCCTTAGATAGTATGGTCTTCTAATATCATATATTATGACAATTGTAGCTGACACTAGGAACAGGCAAATTCCCTGCCAGAGTTCTGAAGCAGCATTATTCCCATACTAAAAAAGCCATTCCTCATTAAAAAACATACAAAAACAAAACAAAAAAAAAAAAAAGAAAAAAAAAAGAGACAAAAAAAAAAAAAAAAAAAAAAAAAAAAAAAAAAAAAAAAAAAAAAAAAAAAAAAAAAAAAAAAAGAGACCCTATTAATTACAAACCTCTATTCAACCTCCTCTTTTTGCAAAACCATTTTGAAAAGGTTATGGCTGAACATGTGTAATTTTCTCTCTGTTAAACCCAACGGTATGAAAAATTGCAGCCAGTTCTTAGGCTACATCAGGACATTCAGATTGTTTTGGCTGATCGTTAATTGGACCAAGTCTAGATAACACAAACAACAGGTTTTTGAATCAACACTCGAACAGTTACTTCTGCTCCCTTTGAGTTTGATAATTTCTAAAATTATACTTTAACAAGGGCAACTTCTTCCAGGACAGTATGGAATAGATCAAAATAACAGAATTTTCCATAGATGTCTGTCCAAATGTACTAAGACTTTGGACTATTTCTATTCTGGACTCCAAAATTGACATTCAGCTTGTCTTCCAGAATTTAATGTAATTTTTTTTCTCTCTTTACTTTTTTTTTTTTTTTTTTTTTCATAAAAGNTCTCTTTTTTTTTTTTTTTTTTTTTTTTTTTTCTCATAAAAGTTCCCTTCTTGTTAGTTGCAGTGTGAGAGAACAAAGTACTTTTCTGGGTAAATCCTTGAAACCACTCAGCACAAATATTTCATTTTTGTTTCTTGGGGAAGAGGAAACTGGCCCTTTATATCTATATGATACCATAGGGAACTTCAAAAACCTTTCAGACTAAGGGGCTGAAGGCACAGGAGGGGAAAAAACAGGCTATTATATTATGCTGAACATAAGACTGGTAAATGATCATATAAGTGAAAAAACACGAGTTTTTCTTTCAGAAAATTTTGGCAAACTTGTCAATGGAAACTATTACCTCAGCATGGGGAAATAGGAAGTAGTTATGATTGAACATTTTTATATCTGACAAAACAAGCCCTATCCTCAATCCTGTTATTAATGTGGTTGTTTAATGAATTCATGTTATCCCTTTTCCTGCTGGGGAAGTCCTTTCTTAGACTTGTATGAGAAGGAAGATAGACTTTAGTCTGAATGTAAGATATTTTCTTCAGACAGCTAAGGTTGCAGGAATTAACCTTGCAAGATTTAAAGTCTTGAGTTGTCAGGAATACCTTGAAAGACAAAAAAGAAAACTAGGGATCTACAAGAACTTTCATGCAAAGAAGAACATAACTTTTGATGTAAGAGATGATTTAACCCTAATTTCACTGTAAGTGCATTTGAGACTATGTAAGAGAAAACCTGTTTGGCAGATGCTGGTTTTGGAGATGGAAATGTCTGATTTTGCTGATATGGGATTGCATGGATGGAAATGATTAGTGTAGGAATTAGTGAACTGGTCAAAGATTTATTAATCCTTGAAGTCTAGTTCAGCCTAAGTTGTGGTTCATTTAGTTGATAAAGCTTGTAGAGATCTTTTGGGTTGGCATTAAATTTTCTCTAAGAGCTAAACCGATAATTTAGAGTGAAAGGCAATCCTTCTGCCCCAAATCTGCTGACAAGAACAATTTCTCTTCTCTATAGACTGTAGTAATCTGTTGTACTGGAAGGGGAACACTGATCCTGTCTTTGAGGAAAATTGCATCCACTCCTACATAATGGCAATTCAAGCTAGAAAGGAGGACATTACAGAATTGTATACTGTAATTGTAATGAAAATTCTACAGTACTTATTTTTGCAACTCTCTAAAATGCTTAGATTTTTAAAAATGCTTAAATAGGCATTCAAACTTCACTAGATGAGAAAGTCATTGAATAAACTGATTTAACCTTGTAGAGGAAAGTATACTGCAGCACAACTAGACAGACATGTAAATAATAATGATTTTAAATACCTTCTCAAAGCTCTGTTTTCTATAAGTAGTGTACTATATATTAACTACTGAAGACACTACTGAAAATGTAGAGAAGTATTTTATTAGAAAGCTTTTTGTATGGCTTACCTAGGGCATGGTTTGTAAAGTTGCATTTGTGGGGATGTCCTGGTCTCTGTAGACTGGGTTTACTGTGTACATCACGTGCTATGCATCTTTCTCTCAAGTACTTTTAATCCCAGGATGCTTTGTAATCCCAATACCTGCTTTTTTTCTTACATCCTTCTCCCGCCTCCTGCTTAAGCAGTCTTCTTAGGGTATAATTCACAATTTACGTCATTGCTTCGAGCCACAAAACAATACAAGAGTTATTGCTTTGCCTCTGCAAATTTAAAGAAAATAGCTGCACTGTGAGCAGGGTATTCATTTCAAGGAAGAGAAGTTTCAGACAAAAAAAAATGGACTCAGATATAGCAGAGTGGCAATGAACTTCAGCATTTACTTATTAACTATGGTGACTGGATGAATATTATTTACTGTCTCATCTCTTATTTTGTCTGTCTTGCTTTGTCCGGAAGCAAGACATCTATAGCTCATCGGAATATTTATGATTACTTATGTATGTGAAGAATAACAGAAGGTTTGCTTGAAGGTTCTTGACTCATTAGTGATTTCACAGATTTGAAGTATTCAGCATCCTCACAGACAGTCTGCCTTAGAGCTCCGACCCAGCTGGACCCAGAATGAAAGTCAGTGATGAAAGAAGAAAGTCCTTTTTTCCTCAAGGCTTAGGGAATAAATGAGGTGAAGTGAGCTTCAGAACTGCAATCATTTCATGTCCCCTTTACAAATGATACTAATTGGCCACACTGTCACACTTCCCTTCGAGTGCAGGCCAAGAATTAGGTATGGATACAACCTGAATGATATTTTCTTTTGCAGAACTTAATTCTAACCTAGGCTGAGACCATGTTGCTGCATCAGTCTACACTGATGAAATTTAGTGTGCTGCCTTTCAAAGCTGAGATATATTCAGTTGTGTCAATCTAATACAGAAAATACATTCTTTTTCTGGCTCTTCAGATGGGAATTTACCATTTACTACTTCAGAACATTAATGCCTCTTGACTCTTTGATTTAATAAAATTATAAGAACAAATTAGGTCTTGTAAACATGCCTGTAGCAGGGACCTCATATTTAAAATAAAAACATCACAGGAGGATTTCTGAGGAACAAAAAATGTTAGAAGCAAAATTTCATTAGCATTTGTTTTCTTTTGTAGATATATCTATGGCTTGAGATTGTTGTGTTTTCTTTAGGCTTGAAATTGTTGATTTAACATGTGTGCTATACATTTATACATGTATTTATACAGGGACATATTTATTATAATGTGTGTATTTACATACAATATACTTCAATAGTTAACTTTTAGATTGTGAAGTCTGATATTAAATATGATATGTTCACATTAGACTTTTTTGTTCTACCACAACAGATTTTGGGATTGCATTCTGAATTGGGTGTGGTTCAAGCTTGTCCAATCTAAATGGAGAGCCTCTAAATAAGCCTCTAAATAAGAGGCTACTGTAAAGTTAAATATCTGTAAGAAGTTTTCTACATAAGTTGAGCCCAGCTTAAATTGTCATTCTATTTTGCAGGTGACTGTTTAATATTTATTAAACTAAAATGCATAAATACTTTTACTTTGTGTAAGGAGAACATGCTATGTAATGAAAATCCTTGGTTAAACAGACTGTCATACAGAAGTTAAAATATAAATTGCTAATCAGCTGTGACTTTGTTGTACTATTCACACAAACTCCAGCCTAGACATGGTAATTAATACAGTTGGGCAACAGAAATTGCAGAACTGCTTTATGTCCTTGTTCGTTTCTGCTGTTTTCCTGTGTCAGTACTGCTCCAAGGGATAAAAATGAGTCTGTTCCTTTAGTCTCTGGCACTTGCAGTTATTTACATATGCTTTATGGCGTGGAGATCAAATGTGTCATTCTCTGTGTTAAGACTTGTAATTAGTTTTTTAATGGGTACCCACATGCCTGCACAAGTTTCTTTTTGACAGACTTGTGTGGGATTTAGGATATAGGCCTGAATTCCCACAAACATGCAGTGCTTCTTTTCAATAGGGATGGAAACTGGTTCCTTTACATAGATAATTGAGTGTTTTCACCAAGTGTCCATAATTTTTTGACTAAAAATTTTTCAAAAGCCATAATTTTTCTCTTTTTTTCCCACTAACATTACTTTTTGAGCATTCTCATCCTGCTTCGGTATTGCATTGTTTTCTCTCCTAAATATTGCTAAGGCCTCGATGTTATAAGACTTCTCTAGTCTTTGTTACTAATGTTGGCTTTACAGATTTAGAAAGGTTAGTTAGTATAACTTCCTAATGATTTTCTAAAGTGATGTTGGCTGTCCTTGGATTTCAGGGGCATTTGTTTTGTCATGACTGAGTTTGAACATGGCATGCTATTTTTACTCATTATTTAGGATTTTATGAAATTGTTGCTCAGTATTACAGCTTTTACATCATCTAGACTGATTATCTAGAATGTCCATATATTACTCATCTGGAATAGCATTCAAATGTTTTGCTGGTGTGATCATTCAAATTATGGAGCCAAAACAGAGTAGAAAGAACATGTAGCAGCTTTTTGCATCCTGCATACACAATGAAGTCAATTTATTTTCTGTACAGCCTTACAAAACCCTGTGTCTAGTTTTAGGTGTCATTAGTAATATGGGCTGCTGGAAATGCTGAATCACATTGGTTCTTGCTCTGCTCCTTTTTATTTTTTTAAATATTTTTTATTGTTGCTTTTCAGTTCAAATCAGATTTTCNTTGCCAAATAACCCATTTCATAAACCACTGTTTGGTTTCCATATGTGAATATATTGTTTGCTTTGTGATGATCGAGCAAGTATTTTCTTTCTTTTTTTCTCTCTTTTTTTTTTTTTTTTTCATTTTCTGTATTGATTTCTACTTCACTGATCCTTCACATTTATTTTCTTATATTACCAGCACAAGTATAGTTGCCTACCGGTGGTTGGTTCATATATGCAAGACTTTTTAGAAACTTCTCAAGCTTACTTTTTTACAGTTTGAATATTCTTTTTTTCCAGAGACTGTGTAAGGCACCTATCTCTCTGTGCAAACTTTGTAGGTCCCTTGTGAAAAAGTTGCTTCAAACACCATGCATATTTCTATGGCTCTTCCTCAGTCCTGAGAAGCTTCAGGTTCTTTCACTGTTGTTGTTTGCATTCATTAGTCATCATGTTGTAGTTTACAATTTTTGCCTTTTAAATTAGATAGCTATCTTTTCCTCATCACTGTATTATTTTGTTTGCTCAAAGCACTATGTGTCAGTTGCATGTTGCTAATCCTCCCTTTGCTACATCCATTGAAGTAGTTTTTCATTCAGTGGTGTGAATTTCCATAAAGTGTGCCATGATGAAGGCTCCTTACCCTACATGTTTATTATCACCAATGCCAGAGTAAACTTTTTTTTTTGTTCTTTAAATCCTTCTAATTAATGTTTCATATTGCGCTTATTGATGTCAAGTGGGTAATTGACTCCTTCCACAATGTTTTTTGAGGCAGCATATTCCAATGACAGAGAAGAGACTAGGTTATATCTACCAAACCTAGATTTTTCTTAGGAATTCAGTTTACATCAAATTTTACTACAGAATGAGGTTCCATCAATGTTCTCTGCAAAACAACCATTTTTACTGAAATCTTAGCTTAATCTTGTTTTTTTAGCTGCTATTTCTATGAGGTTAAGTACTTTTGCTGTTACATTATTGGGCTTGAAATGGGCAATTGTAGTCAACTGGATATGTTCTTAAGGAGTTTCAGCATTGTCAACACAGGAAATGTGCTTTCTGTATTAGAAAGAATGAATAGATGATGAAAGACTAAGAGAATGAAGATAATTGAGATAAGAATAAGAGCCTGAACTGCACTCTTATATGATGTATTTTTAATATGGAGTTATTTGAGGGACAGGAGTTGGCTTAAAATGTATCTAAAGAAGTCAGTAGATAAATTTAACCTGCCTCACTGTGAGAAAGAAATTAATGGAGGATGGTTTTCTGATATATAGCTTTTCAAAAAAACTTTTTTTGTCCTCTATATAGAAAATTTAAGGTTGTTGTATTTCTATAGTAGAGAAAATTATGCCAAAAACTCAGACTCCTGTTTTTTTTTTTTTTCATACAACATGCACTCTTTGGATTAGTTTCTCAAAGAGAACTATTTCCTTTTTTCACTAGTTTTCAGTTCAGTTGGAACAAGGTCATGTTCCTTTCTATTTCTGCAGAAATTATTTTCCAAATTCATTTTAATCTGAATTGAAAATGGGTTGATATTTAGGTGAAGTCCAATCACTGTTAAGAGTGTGGTGTTAATAATTTCGATGTCCGTTACTGGATTACAGAATGTAGTAACATTTTCTTTAGTTATTCAAATGATGTTTCACAATAGTTCAGAATATTTCCAATCAGATTTTTACATCTAGTGAGGTCCTGGGTCAGCTACTTATAGTACTTAGCTGAAAGAGGAGAACTTCTGACAGCTTCTGATGACCTCTTGTGATTAAGCAGATGAAAAAAGACCATTCAAAAACTCTCTAATTTCTTCCTCTAATTACACTGATTTTTTTTTTTTTTTTTCCATAGCNNNTCAAATTCACTGGATTTTTTTTTTTTTTTTCCATAGCTATCAGTTCTAATACATGACTCAGTGTGTTTCACTCTTGAATATTTCTGGGAGATCTGAGGAATTATATTTGCCTATTTTCACAAGAACAGGTTGAAATACTGGAAGAAAAGCAATACAAAGTTCATAAGAAATCTTTTCTATTTTTGCAGCATTATCAATCAGAATACTTACTTGAAGAGGGCAAACTAAAAAGAGAAAATTAGACTGTCAAGATTAAAAGAAAAGAATCACTTCTCTTAATCAAAACAACATCTGCACTTCTGCTCACTACATTAAAATAAGAATGGTTAATTCTTATGCTTCAAGGCATAAACTGATCAGTTTAATTTGGATGGAATTTTCTCCATTTTGTTTTGATGTAAGTGTAAAAATAATTGAAATTATTGGAAATTTTTATACTGCTATCTGTGTTGAGGATGTTCAAACTGCAATAAAATGTTTTGTACATTTCTTGACAGGTGCTGTCTGAACATGCTGGGACATTGTTGGAAAGCAGGTACCATTTTTACAGCAGCAAAAAGAAGACTAAGGAAAATGTTAGTCAGATGCTAAATAGGGCAGGGGATAGACACAGAAAAATCTGAAGTAATTAACGCCTTCTAGACCTCAGTCTTCTGAAAAGAGCAAAATTTCATCAACCCCAGGGGAGACTTACCCTCAGTACAGGAGAACCAGGCCAAGGAACTAAATAAACTGATGTTCTGGTGTGGATAGGGTTAATTTTCCCTAGGATCAAGTCCTGGACACAAGTATTCCATACAACATGAAGCCATGCCTATAACTGGCAGCTGGCAGAGGGAGGGGGCAGGAAGTCCCTCTTGGAGTGGGCCAGGGCCAGGGCATCCAGTATTGTGTTTGTACATTCCTCAGTCAATGTTATTGTTGTTTTTCTGTTACTTTTGCTGTTTTGTTAAACTGCTTTGTCTCAACCCACATGTTTTGCCTTTTTCTTCTGGTTCTCCCCCAAGGCTCTTGGGGGTTGAGAGAGCAGCTGCATAGTTCTTTGTCTAAGGCTGAACAATGACAACTGAGTATAAACAAATCCATGGAACCTGACATGATGTGCCCATGAGTGCTGAGGAAGAAAGTGAATATCACCCATGTCTCTAAGAAGGGTCAGAAGGAGGTACAGGCCAGCCAGCCTCACCTTGATCCCTGCGAAGGTAATAATGGAAGTTCTCCTGGAAACCATGTCAAAACACATGAAGGACAAGAAGTTCATCAGGACTAGTCAGCATGCGTGTATGAAAGGGAAATTATGCTTAACTAAACTAATAACCTTCCACGGATGTTAGTTCTCCTGACTTCAACAAGGCTTTTGAAACTGTCTCCCATAGTATCCTCATAGACAGACTAATAAAAATCTATGTAAGTGAACTGGATTAAAAACTAGTTGAATTGTGAGTATGAAGGGTTGTGATCAGTGGTATGAATTCCAAATGACAACCAGCCATTAGTGGTGTAATCCAGGGATCAATATCAGAGCTTCATTAATGATCTAGATCCTGGGACAATGGACACTCTCAGCAAGTTTACAGATCATACAAAAGTGGGATGAATGTTTCATGATTTGGATGGTTGCGCAGCTCTTCAGACTTTGACAGGCTGGAAGTAGGCAAGAACCTCATAGAGTTCATCATAGGAAGTTCAAAGTCCTGGGAGGAACAAGACCATGCGCCAATATATGCTGAGGGCCAAAAAGTTGGAAACCAGCTTGACACAAAAGAAGATGAGGTTCTGCTGAAAAGTAAATTGACTCTGAGGCAGCAATATACCCTTGTAACAAAGAAGATTGACAACATCCTGGGTTGAGTTAGGAAAAATGTCACCGATGAGTTGATGAGGTAACTCTCTCAGCATCAGTGAGGCCATGTCTGGGTGCTGTGTCTAGTTCTGGGCTCTGAAGTGCAAGACAGGAGCAAGTCCAGTGAAAATCCAAAAAGATAATCAAAGGGCTGGAGCATGTCATATAAGGTGGGATCTAAATATCTGGGGCTGTTTAGCCTGAAGAAAAGACTCAGGGGGATCTTATCAGTGTGTATAAATACCTGATGGCAGAGGATATAAAAGACAAAGGCAGACTCTTAGTTGTGGCCTGTGACAGGACAAGAGGAAAAAATCCTCAATAAGAGTGGTTAAGCAGTGGAATAGGTTTCCCAGAGATGCTGGGGAGTTTGTTCAGAAAGGTGATCAAAATTAACTGGAGGAAGTCCTGAATAGCCTGACGTAACTGTAAAGATAGTACCTGTTAGATCAAGGTGTTGACCTTTCTAATATCTCTCCCAACCTCTATTATTCTATAGCCCTGTGGTTATCTGAATTTGTAGGAACTTCCTTAGTCTTCTAATATTAAAATTTTAACAGTTTCTGTGTACAGAACTAAAAAATTGCGAATAATGAGACAAAAATACCTGTATTCTGATACCTGTATCAGAAATCCTTTCTACATTTGAGGCCCATATTTTAGACAAAAGATTTGATTTGGCTCTTGTTATTGCTTGTTTCACTTCTTTGCACTGTGTCTGTGTAGAGAGGATAAGGGATGAAATCTATCTTGTATGGAAATACACAAGTTAATTAACCTGATGTAATCCACACCCCACATATTTGGTACGAAATGCAGCAAGTAATTGTAAAATAAAAATTTTAAAAGGAATTACAAAGAGATAACATCAAATTCATGAGACATTTGTATTAAGGAATGTGGGCAAATACCCTTCTCCCAGGTAAAAACTTTCAACCACTCCCAAATGTGACTTACTGGTGTAAGCAGGAGGGGCTGCTGCCCAGCCTACATTGTACTATGGGTAGATAATATATTGCTTCTTTGTGAGACACAAGAGGTTACAGCCAAAGTACTCCTTTTTTCTCGGATGCATCAGAAACATGCTGAAATAGAGAGACTGCTTATATTTGCTGTAAAGTGTATATGTGGGTGGATAAGTGAAAAGTGTGATTCCATCATCACTTTGCTTATACATTGTATTCCACTCACTCTTCTTTTTTATGTGAGTTTTAATTTGGACTGTAAATTTATTTGGCTGTTTCTAAAGCACATAGACCTGGATCCTGAGTGGAGCTTTTGTGATCCAGTTGCAATGTTTCTCTTAATAGAAAGCAAGACTTTTGGAAGTGCCTTTAGCAGCACAGTTCTTGAGAAAACAAACCTGCAGAGCTGAGTCTCTGAGGTACTCTTGGGGTACTGTGAAAGCACATACTATCCCTCATTTTTAAGAGAAACTTATGGTAGGCTAATTCCTCCATAAATCACAGTAACTTCAAAGTACATGTAAATACCTAAGCAGTTGCTGTTCAAAGACATTGTGACATATGTTTCTGCCATACATTTTAGTGTTGCATTTTTATTGTGCTAGTACAGTACCATGACAATGCAGCTAGGTTTTAAAAATTGCAACAGTGAACCCCACATAATTTCTTTAGCAAGAAAAATCACCTATATTTGGGTCTGTTATACAGTAGGCATGGATGAAATGATGTCTTTCCATAGCTATGTTGATGCGTCAGATTTTAATCTCTTCTCCATGCACCTCTACTGAATAACATGGCATCTGAAAGATGTATCTGTGTCTGAACAACTTTTGGTCTCCTCAGCATCTCTGGCAGATTTTGAGAGACTTCTGTCACACAGTAGTTTTCCCTGCACAAGGGTCAGATTGTTTTCAGGTGGCTTTATAGTTTCTTTTGTGTCTGCATGGCAATACAAAGAGACAAAGAACCTGAGGATCTAGCCTTTTGTGTTTGGTCTGTTCTAACTTCTGGGCTTTAAAGGTGCCAGTCACAGACAAAGTCAAGGTAGGGAAGCCAGCAGTGAAGAATGACATGAAAGAAGAAGTCTCAAAGCTGCACAGAAAATAAACTGATTAGGGAAATCAACCCTGCAATTAAGGCCAGGAAGAAATGTAATGACAGCCAAAACACAGGAGACAAAGAAAAGTGATCTTTAAAGGGAACTGAGGATGAAGAGGAATAAGGGGAAAAGAAGAAAGGACTAGACAGCTGCTCAAGAACAAAATTAGAGAAAAGAACACATTTAATTAGGTTTAAAACTTGGGATATAAAATACATCTCTAGAAATATCAGGAAAGAGATATTTTAAAAGACACAATAGATTTTTTTTTTTAAATAGTCTGAATTCTTAACAGTTATTAATTGTAAAGGCTACTATTAAAAAGAAATTTTGGTCCCTGCTGTTGGCATATTTACCAGCAGAGTCAGAGCACTTTCAGTTGTAAATCTTAGTTTGGTTTTATAACAGTCATTGTACACCAAGTGTACAATTATATTTAACACATGAGTGACGACCTTTTTCAAACACCAGGGAACATAAAAATGATGCCCAAATACTAAGAGGAGTGTTTTAACAAAGAGAGAAGAAAGTATTTCTATAAATTTGGTAGTCTGGGAATGAGGCTAAAGTAGGAAACTCTCTGCTTGTGAAAACTGCAACATTTGTGAATTACTGATGTGTGTGTATGCATATAAAGAACAGATGATATTATGCTTTGTTTGCTGTATTGAAATACATGTTAGTGGAAAAAACTCAAATATTAAGCTTAAAGAACTCTGTCATAGACAAAATCAAAGACAAGTTACTCAGGTACAATAATGAAATCCATTGACTGTATTTACATATTTTTTTTTGTTTCCAAATATTTTGTTTTATATTTTGCCTAGGCTTTGAACATACATATTTTAAAACAAACAACATAATGATAGTACTGTCTATACTACTGATACAGTATAATTTTCTCTTTTACTCCTTCAAGAAAAGAAAAAAACAGAACAAACCAAACATCTTTCCATGGTGTTCATAGTCAAAACAGTGCTAGTTCCTTGAAAATCAGTAAACCTGAGCTATGGAAAACTATTCCATGGAGAAGGAAAGGTGTTACTTGTGAATGGTACTGTTCAGTAGAACCAATAACGATAAAATATCTATGCAATAATTTTGATACATATGGTAGACTCATAAAAGTTTAGCACAAATACACTAAGCAGTGAAAGGAAGATACCGTAAGGATAGTTATGGAGGGAGGCGGACAGTTCAGGGACAATAACAAAGCCCTAAACTCATGTATTTCTTTGACATAATTTTACTAACTGAGTGAAAGACAGCTGCATCCAGCTCTGCTAATTTGCTTCTTCCTTCCTTCCAGCCTATTTCTAGATGCTTTTTAGACTGCTGGCTGCAAACCTAAGTATGCAGCTGGAGTGCCCAAGATACTGCTCATGCCATACTGCTCATGCCAAGAGAGGTCTTGAATAGCATAAGCTGAAACATTTCAGGTTTATCAGGATGTAATGTGTGAATTCAGATATTAATTCATATAAACCCTGAAGAAAAATGTTATTATGATCTGACTGCTCAGAGATATGTGTAAATTTTGGCTGTGGTTCCTTTTCCTTTGTTGCTTTAATTTTTTTTTTCTCATTCTTTATTGTGCTAAGGACAACTCAAAGCTTTGTCTGAGCTTCAAGCTAAATTCTAATTGACTTTTAGTTTGTTGCCAGCTTAGAAAAGGTTTTAAAAACTCATCATGACAGAGTGGAGTTTGCAATTCACCACTGTATATATGACTCCTTGTAACTATATGTTGCCTTTATACACAGTAGAGAACTGCCACACTGCTGGGTGCAATAGATCAGCAACTATTAAAAACTGATGCCAAGTTCATGGTGGGAAGTGTAAATTATTCAAGTCTTTCCAATAGCAACTTAAAATGAGACTATCCAGGTAACCCAGAGATCACTCGTAATGCTAAAAGAGTGCCTTGGTCTGCCAAAGGAAATTCAGTGAAAGAAACTCTCATAGCTCTGTCAAAATGACTTTGTCATAGGCAGTACCAGAAGAGAACGTATTCATGAAAAAGCCCACCCTATATTCAGGGTGCTTGGTTTGCCCTTTTTATGGACAGTATTGCTTTATCAGGCTGTCTTTCTATACTCAATGTAGAAAATTATGTTAAAGTAACACTTAGTGGTTAGATATTGACTTCAATAATCTTTTGCTTAATATCAAATGAATACTAAAAAAGGCTATCATTCTGGTGAGAGTTGCCCGAGTCAGTTCGTAGCTTAAAAAACAGTTGTTTTTCTTGCTGTATTCACTGCATGGAAAATATTTTGCTTCCAACTACAAGGAAAATAGTGTGAAACAGTCTATTGATTTTTCTTCCCTTCAAGAAAAGCATCGTTTAATTGGAGGGGTTTTACACTTTTACAAATAAAATAGGACGATCAAGACAAGTAAAATGTGAATGACCAGCTCACTGAATTCCTCTTACAGTTTCTTGAGATCTTCATTGGGTAGGCTTCATACTCAGAATTTTTACCCAATTTTCAACAACAGATTAAGAAATGCAAATAAGCCCCATTCCCCCCCCCCTCAGTGGTTTGTCTCAGGCCTTGCTATATATCACAGAGGACAGGATGAGATGGTTTATTTTTAAAGTATGATCAGCTGTAGCTTGTCACTGATTCTTAAATTTGTTGCAGGAGTTCCAAAAGCCATGTGAAAAGTAACTCATGTCAACAACTGGAAAGCATTTTGAGTACTTCCAGACTGGCACAGAAATATTCGAGCTAGCTTCTGCTCTGTCTTGTAGAAGAATGTTTGATAGATGATGAGAATATATACAGTTCCTGTACGCATGGTGTATAGGACAGATTTTGTACAACAATCATTAATAACATTATAGTGCTGCTTTTTTTTTTTTTTTTTTTCCTTTTTAATAAATGTCTTTCATGCAATAAATTCATTTGGACAAGGCTGTTCAATTAAAAGGCTACAGTGACAAACTGGCTTTTAAAATTTATTATGAGTATGAGTCCTTTCTTGGCCAGGTTAAGCTATGAAGTTGCAGAAAAAAGGAGCGATAACATGGTAACATGAAGTTATATGTGTGTGTAAGTCAACTTGCTTATCTTAATACTCAGATAAATCTGTAATTAGTCTGATAAGAAAAGTTGCTTATCCTGACACATTTATGCTTCTGAGATAGGAATATCTGAAGGTTCTGCAATACATAAATGAGAAAATTCCATGCAGTTTGCATGTTGTAGTACATTGTGTCCATCAGTGAAAAGGCAGTGAGGAAGAGCAGCTGCATACAAAGTGGAATATGCTTTAACAAGTGAATCACATGGGGCAGAAACTATCTATTCAGTGTCAAAAATCTTTGTATAGTGACATATATCAAAGAAGCTTATTACTGAACACATGCTGTATAAATGCAGAAACTTCAAGAGTACAAAGTGATCTGGAAAGCTAATGTAGGACATGTTACAAACTCTGACAAAGGACAACAACCTGCCCAGGTGACATAGCCAGAAGCAAATGCAATATTGTTGTGAATGATGCTTTTGAAGTCTGCCAGAATGCCAGATGTCTTTTCTGAGTCTGAATCTTCTAGATCTTGACAGCTACATGACTTTCTGATCAACCATAGAAACAGTGGAAGAGAAAGGAACATTGATTGTTTTTTACAGTTTTTTCCATACATTCAGCATAAATAGCATGTTATGTTTCCTTAAAGCTGTCCAGCTTTTGCAGAAGCAAGAGCAATGTCAAGCATGGTAAGGCACAGGAGCAGTCTGAAAAATCATAAGGGAAATATCATATGAATATACTTATTCTCAGAAAACAGCAAGAATTACATTGGCCATCTAGATGATTTTAATGCATAGACAAACCGTGTTCTGAACATACATGATTAAGAGGAGACTTGGTGAAAGCATCCCATCCACACTTATCTATAACTTGCATGCATACAGTAAAGCCAGCTGCAACCATAGCTAGAAAATAGGAAGGAAATAGCTGATAGGGCAAAGGAGATAAATAATGATAAGAAATGAGATAAGGTAAGTTAGGATTTTTCAGATTTGTCCTTTCCTGCCTCTGTTACAGACATAACTGAGTCAGTTTTGTCAAGTATGCTGGCATCTTTCTTCTTGGGCTTGTTAGCGCTGCTGTCCCCTTTGAATAATCCATTTCTAAGAAAGTTGTGTAAACAATTTTTTTTTTTTTTTATCCCTTGTGCCTGTTAGCTTTTATTCATTGCTCGTTGTGTGAACACACATCCAGTCCTGATTACAGTACAAGTTTTGACAGATGTCTTTATTACCCAGTGGAAGAGGACCCTTCCTGTAGACATTGCTTTTTGTATGACTTTATTTGACAGAACTGGTATGTATTTTTAAATTTCTTTTGAAATGCTTTCTTGTGGGATTTTATGCTGTCATGCACTAAGAATTGCATAGTTCTTTTATTTAAAAATCAATTTAAAAATCAATAAAATGAAAGTTAAAACAAAGAGAACGTACTTATAACAAATACCTTGTTTAATCAAAGGAAATGGAAAGATCATTTACCTTGCTACATAAGGAAGCATTATATGTAAGAAATGGCTCTGAGATTTTTCTTTAAAACAAACTAGAGTTTTTATTTCCAAGTATCAGATCTTCTGTGCAAGAATTTTTATGGCAAATATTGTTAATAGAAAAATTTTTAAAGAAAGATTGACTTTTTAAAGGAATAGATCTTTTTTTTTTGTGAGGCTTCTCAAATTCCTTCTTGATATGGTCAAAGCCATTCAGTTCCTCAAAGATCTTTCTGTTTTGCTTCATTGGATATTGTATTGTGCACATTGTCAAGATTAGCCTAAAATTTATCTCTTGATCAAAATCAGAGGGGATGTGTGATGTCTGAATGGAAATAGATTTTTTTGAAAGCAGGTACATTAAAGGCAGAGAAAAAAATCTACTGAAGAAGCTGTCAAAAAAAAAAAAA